>JARVZY010007444.1:0-23258 GCA_030686995.1 Artemisia argyi | reverse complement strand
TGCAAAATTGGCAGTTTCAGTCCCTCAACTTTCATAAAATGTCAAAATTAGTCCCTGGTAATTCAAAATATGGAAAATTATCACCAAAGGTCCTTTTGAAATCATAAGTTGTCATATTTAGTCCTTTGGTGAAAAATTTGGAAAAGTTTTGAGAATTTACAGTTTGGTCCCTGGAGTTTCAAATTTTGGCAGAATTGGTTCCTGGTGGGATATTTTTGAAAGAAAAATCATTTTGGGTCCTTGGTAAATCAGAAATATCAGTTTTAGTCCTTGGGATGAAAGTTTGGGGAATTTACATGTTTGGTCCCTGTACTTTGCAAACTTGTCAAAATTGGTCCCCGGGTATTTTAAAATGGAAAATTATCATCGTGGGTCCTCATGCTATTGAAGTTGGCAACAATGGTCCTTGGAATTAACTTTGGAGCAGTTGCAATTTTGGTCCTTCATTTTCAGCATAATTACATGATTGGTCCTTATGGTTTTATTAGTTAAACAAACCAAACCCAAAATACAAAACAAACCCACCCAAATAAACCCCAATCCAAATCCACCACCCAAGCCCAATCACCCAAGGCCCAATCCAATCCCCCTTTTAATATTAACGGGGGTCAAACCCCAGGGTCAACTAGTCAAAGGCCGGTCAAACAAACACCCACCACTATTCATCACCTCCTCCCCCCCAAATTCACGCTTCACTGTCTCCCCCCTCCTCTCCATATTTTCTCACCAACCTCACCAACTATCATAAATACACTCACCTACACCCTACCTTCCCCCTCCTCATTAATTACACCAAACCAAACCCCATAACCAGCTAAACTCAGTTTTCCCGCCAAAACCCATTTTGAAGGCTAGGATTGAAATTAAGCCATCCAACGGCCATAAAGGAAGTGGGAAAGAAATTGAAGCACCCCAGGTTCTATTTAAGTCAAGAAAAGCAAGAAGAAAGAGGCAGTTGTTAGTGTAGAATAGTTTTAGCTTGTTTTAGGTCGTCCTTATGTAATTTTCAATTTTAGTTGTTAACTTTAATCTAAAAAGGTTGTATTCAGTTCTAGTAGTATAATAAAAATACCTTTTACTCTTCAATTTGAGTGTCCTCTATTAAATTTTAGAAATTGCATTTTTAGGTAAAAAAAATCTCAAATTACTCTTATGCTGATAAAAGTTGTTGGTATTTGTTCCAGTGAGCTCATATAAGTTTAATAAGCTTATACAAGTTTCCTAATCACTTTAAATTAGTTTTAGTTTAAAATCCTCAAAAATCTCAAAAATAGTTGAAAAATCAGTGGATATTCAAAAAAAATAAAGACAGAAGAAGAAGAAGGTATAAAGCAGGTTGTAATTTGGATTGCAATGGTTTTAGGACCTCAGGGGAGGTGCTAGTTTGATTATTGGTTCTTGGTCCTCATTTCCTAGCTGGGATCATTTGTAAGCTTTATTTCTAAATTTTTTGTAATGTACTGTAGCTCTGCTTAATTTATGCTTATCCTTTGTATTAGTTGCTTATTTAGTATAACTCAGTCACAATGTTGGTTAATGGTGCTTACTTGTTCATTAGAGAACCTTTGTTGCTCAGTTTTCTTGATTCCATTGTCAACTTATGCTTATTGGTGATTCATGAGCATATGATGTAATTGTCTGTGTAAGTATGCTTAAATAAGCCCAACTCATCATAAGATAACATCATGTATGCAAATCATGGCCTGCATCAGCTTCTTGTTTGAGAAAATTCACAAATCAGTCCTATTAAGGACTGTTTGGTTCAGGGTGGATGGTTGAGTTCTAGCGGAGTTTATTTGTTGTATTTTGTCTAGGCATGTTTCATTAGACCATATTAGCTCAATCAGTCCACAAAAATCCAGTAGTTATTTGAAAAAAGTCAAAATGACCTCTTAAAAACCATTGGCTGTCAACTGTTAGGCCTTAGGCTTCCAAATCCAATCATCTCCATTTAAAAGTTGTTGTTATTCATTAATTTGGTCTTATAGTAGCTTATCATAACATATTAAGTTAGTTTAGATCATCAGAAATCAACAATAGTCAATCTAGCATGTTTCCTTAGAAAGTCAAAATTGCACATCTCAGTTTTTTTTCCAAAACTCCAAGAATTTTATAGAATTTAGTAGTAGGATTCAGAGCTTGAAATTGTTTGGACTTGTAGTCCAATACCTCATCTTCAAGATCCCACTTGCGTTACATTTTTTTGATTTTTTCCCTGGGCCCCACAACCATCCAAAGTAGGCTGCAGGGAGGGGATATCCCCTGTTGAAGCAGCACATCAGCCCATCACCACCACTTTGGTGGTAATTTCTGGCCACCACAGTGGTCCACAGCCTCCCTCCTTGGTCCTCACAACCCCCCTCCTACCCCTCTTTAAGATTTGATCATTAGTTTGACCTAAAACCTTGTGGGACCCACCTGAATCAACCAATGAAATCTGTCCCATTTTCAGTTTTGAAATAAGTATCCAAGTGCTTATTGTTGGCTTATTTGCTTAATCTGTGGACCCCACTTGCATTTTATAGCTTAATCAAGTTCCAATAACTTATTTAGACCAGAAGCACCCATAGTGGGTCCCACATAAGCTCATTTGAGCTTATTTGCTTATTTAGTCAACAAAAGTCAACTATGGAGCAAATAAGCTTCCACAGTGCTTATTTTTAAGTTGTAAAAAAGTTGTTTTCACAAAAAGTGTTTGTTTTTAGGTCTAAAATAGATTTGTAAAAGAAAAATCCAGAAAAAATAATTTAATTTTAAATGATAGTTTCTATTTAATTTTATTTAAATTTTAATTTTCATTTTTAGATTTTTATTAAGCACTTAGCATTTTTATATTTTTCTTAAATTCCTTTCATATTAAAGTATTTTTAGTAATTTTATCAGATTTTTATATTATCATTTAGTATTAATTAGAATTAATACTACTTTTATTAATAATTAATCAATAATTAAGTTTTAAATAGCATAATTAGTTTTTATTATGTAAGACCTAGTTTTTATATTTTTTCTTGCTTTTATATGTTATAAAACATTTTTAGAAATTTTTCTAGAATTTTTACTGTTCATTTTCTATTTTTAATAATTTAATATAGTTTAATTAGGTAATTAATATTTAATTAGTAATTAATTAATATAAAAGTCACAAAAAGACAAAAATACATATTTTTAATTTTAATACTTGTTTTTAGTTATTTTATAATTTTATAAAAATAATTTTCACTTTTTTGTATTTAATTAATATTATATTCTATTTAAGTTATTTAAATATTCATAATTAGTATTAATTAGTATTTAATTAATAATAAATAATTAAATAGTGTAAAAATTAATTTTATTTTTCTAAAAATTTTCTTTTATCTTTTAGTTTGTAAAATAGTCATTTTCACCTCCTTAGGGTTTTCAGATTTCAGTTTTCACGTTTTGTTTCGTGCGTTCGCGTAAATTTAAAGTGAACGTACGCGTTTTTAGTTATTAAACGTTTTTAGGTATCTAACTTTCACGTAATCATCTATATAGCTTGTTTAATCTATGTCTTTGTAGATTCCCTAGTTTAATCACTCTCAAACCCTTTCCCGTCCAGATTCACCCGATCACAAGCCCGTTTGATAACCATCCACACCTCGTCGGGACATAACGACCCGGGGAAACCCTATATTCCGCGGAGCATTGACTCTAGGCTGTTTGACCTTGTTGACCATCCTTTGGTCAATTTAGGTTGACCGTTTGGAGCCGATCCAGAAGTCATTGAGTTGATCAATGATTTATAACGTATAATGGGATTATAACACGTTCATGTTTTGATAAGACATGAACATGAAGTGACTTGGTCAAAAGTACTTGTGTTATATAAAGCATGCAATTGGTTTAGAAATACTATTATACCATTAAGTTGACTTAGTTGATAAATATGTATACCAAAAGGATTATGGTTATCTTATAAATTGTTTGATTGCCTTACAATATTTACTCTAATGAAATACCATATTTTTATGGTATGTTCAGTTAGGGAAATCAAACTCTTATTAGATTGTTTGATTAAAGATAACTATGACTTCTTTTCTTTCTAAAGTTATCAAGGTTAGAAAATTGACTATGGATTGAAAATACTCAATTAGACTTCAAGAAGATTAATAAGATACTATTGAATTATGAAATGTGATGAATCATATTAAGTCTTAAATTGAAGTCCTGAATTTGTTAAACTACTTATGTGTAGGTCATTAACAAAAGAATGTCACGAACTGTCAATATGTATTTGTAATATCTCAAAAAGAGAATATTGTATTGTCACTTTAATTGCTAAGTATTTATATTCTATATAATACTTAAGGCAAGTGGGAGTATTTTATCTTGAAAAGATAAAATTACAATATACATAATCTTCTAAAAACACACTAGTTAAAATCATGATGAGGATTATCATGTAAATGATAAACCTCAAGATGATGGAATTATCATTCATAGATCCACTTGGATATCTCAGATATTTGATTAATATGCTGACGATTATATGATGTAGTATTACCAAATAATGAATTGGGTAAATCACTCATATTATGAATGTTGTAGATGCTATTCATAAAGATATTCAAATTTAAAATTTGGTTTATCTTAATTCTTAATAGTTAGAGAATGATGATGAGTTTATTCAAAGATAATGTAACCCTAATGGTTTAAATCTTTGTTGGAAATCATATGGAAAAAATTGTACACATATTTTAATGCATGTCTTATGATAAGATTATTAATCATATTTAAGCAATTAACTATGATTGAATACTCTTTCCTAAGCACATTAAAGATACAAAGATGGTAATTGTCATATTTTCATGTATATGAAACTTGACAATGAATATCAAAACTCTTTCTTGTATGATTACTTGTGCGAGGACGATAAGTGATCAAAAGGAGTTTATGATTTCAAATATATCTTTGAAAGTGTACAAAGTGCAATAATCCATGAATGGATAAATGCATGCATCTAAGAGATTACTCTTAAGTTTAATTATTAAATCCATGTTTTGATTTATAATTAAAATAAGATAATTTCTAAGTATTCCTGAAAGCTTGTGGGAGTATTATGTTTGATTTACTAAATCATATATGTTGTATAACATATAGGAAGTAACATTCCATATAAGTAAAATGTTAGACTTAGTTTGGAATGAAACTTTATTTGAAGGATTTAGAAAATAAAACATACAACCTTGAAACAAAAGTTTATTATTTAATAAACATGTGCGGTAAATAATTCTAAATAGAATATGATATATTATTTTGAAAGACTAAATGGATATACATATTTGTAAAGATAGAACATGAATAAAATCTAAGTTTGACTGAAGGATTTTTCATGTGTATCATATTATTGTTATATCATGATTAAAAGCTTAATGATTTAACAATATTTGATGTCTTGTGTAATGAATATTCTAATGGAATATGGTTTAACTTAGAATAAATGATCCTCGATCTGGAATTGCTCCTAAATTCTAAGTATAAACAATATGGCAAATTGTTGCGTAAGTGTTATAGTTGACAGTAAATCTTGAAAGATTGGAAGGCGTCAAACATTACACAATGGATATTAAGTTTACGGAATTCTAAAAGCATATTGTGATTTGTATACAATGATGCTGGTTTAAATTGAGATGACACTCAATAACTAGTCATGGGAGGATTTCATCCTTATTAATAGCCATGAGAACTAGTTGTGCTTAACTAAGAGCATAGTTGCATTATATATTAAAGAATTAGAATACTTAAACTTTAAAAGGTTTGAAAGTTTGATTGTCATAAGATGGTGATTGAGGATGTCACACCATTTATGAAAAATTATGTGTAATTATATCAAGATAGTTGGATATACACATACAAGAATTTTGCTAATTAAATTCTTGAAATAAGTATTCTCAAAATTCGGATAGATCAAAGTTAGTTGAAATAAATGCTTTGTCAACAAGTATGATAGTCATTACTTGAGGCATAATTGTCAACAAATTTATTACTTGAGACAAAATTCATTAACTAGAATTATCATGCATTGATCTATTTAGTATTTGGATAAAGGACATTGAGCAATTATTATTAATAATGAATTAAAGTACTTAGTACGTTTGTTTTCATTAATAATAAATTGTGTCCTATATTTGCATGTTTAAATCCGTAAATGACTTATGTTATTCTAAATTGTCCATTGTCAATTAATGATATGGGAATATCATTAAACTAAGACAAATTTGAGTATTGGTTAGAATATACTTGAAAGTATATTGATGCGTTGACATACCAATTTCACATGATATTCGATGAATTAAATATAGGACTTATCCCAACTACATGAGTTTACTTTATGGATCTTGTCAGTAAGTAGATCATGAATTTGTTATCCTCAGACTTGAGATACCAGATAAGTGTCATGGATGTAGTGCATTTCTGTGAAGCAATCTACCGCTCACCGTAATAGGGAGTTATAAGGGTTGTTTTCAGAAGTGTTGCAAAGTCCATGGGTTATTCTTGTAGTCAAGAAAGAATTTGTTCCTTCAAATTTGTTTTGAAGTTTAATACTGTTGGGCCCCTCGTAGGGTTGACAAGATGTTTGCGTACGCACGCCCAAAGTCTATCTGGAATACGTTCAGATGTTTTGGTAATCTTGCTCAATCATAAACAACGAGAAACAGAATTGTTAATTAAAGAATGACTATGATCCATATCTTTATTAACGTGGTATTAGAAACAAAAGGATAATCATAATGATGAATCATTATAGGTTTTTCCAGGAAACCTACCTCGAGTTGAACTAGGGGCATTGGAGTGTTGCAAGACGCTAACCAATGTCATTGCACTATTAATAGATATCCAAGTGGGATCTGTTGGAGTTTATGGATAAATATTAATAGGTGCATGTCTAGTATCGAACCCGAGACCACGGGATTGCACACGTTACGAATGAGAATTAATGAACAATAATTATTATATATTAAATGTTATATATATATATATATATATATATATATATATATATATATATATATATATAAAATTATTTAAACACTATAATTGGCTAACGGTCGTTAGTACTTAACGGAATTGACTAACGGGCAAAGAATAAGGACTAGAATGTAATTAGAGGACAAGAAGGATCTGGAAGCCCCTTCCTTGGGCTATGGCCGGTCGATCCACAAAGGGAGGGGGTTTCCCTTGCCCTAACTTGCTCACCAAGTTTACATTCACTATATATACAAACTTTAGGTTATTTGTTTTGGTGATCTCTTGTACACACACATAACCTAAGTTTTGTTTTCCTCTTTTTCTTTGCTCCTAATAATCGATCGACCTAACCCCTTATAAGGGATTAGCCGATTTTGTTTTTACAAAATATTTAGTGTTTATTTTGATCTTGCAATCACATTAATTCGTTATTAATTCGTGTGTACAAGAACGTGGTACTAACACACTATTGTTAGTATCTTGGATCAATTAACAAAACGGTAAGGGGTTAATCATTGATCCATATTAACCCTAATTAGGGTTCTTCATATTGTTCAAGATAATTGCTTTTGATTCTTGTTTGGGCTAGAATCACCACGGTATGTGTTCTTTTATGTTTTAGTTACTTTTATGTGTTATACAAGATCCTTGCTTCCGCATATGTGTTTCTTTGATATTAGTAATTATAGATGGTTGTCATGGTATAATAATTCTAACATGTTTGTGGGGGGCCACTTACCACTGAATCCCGCAAGGGGACGGACACAAACAACCGAATACTCGTTAAACACTAGAAAACCTATGTTAGAACATCAAGACACAACAAAAAGTCATCGGTGAATATGGACGGAAAAAGCTCCAGCATCACCGCAGGCAACCCAATTCGGTGCAAAGGTAACTCCCCGTTGTTTCATATCCACCTAAACAACAAGTTTGTATTATTTTTTGGCCCGATATATTAAGGTTACTATACTACTGTATTTTATTATGCATCACTATTATAAAAGAGAGAAATGGTCTTTATCTTTTTACTAAGTCGTTTAACATCGAGTTAAAAAGTGGGTCGTTAATTTATATATCCATATAAGATTGACACGTATGATAGATGAAGATTTTGGTCCAAACTATGTCTAAACATAACAAAAGTTTTGATCCTTTGAAGTCGAAGCTTGGGACGTGACATTCTTGATTTATATGAAGGGCTAATGGATGAATGTGTTTATTGCAGCTGCTATTGCTAGGAAAGCAGGGGAGCCATTGGTGATAGAGGAAGTGATTGTTGCCCCACCTAAATTGCGTGAAGTTCGTATTAAAATCATATGTACATCGCTTTGTCATAGTGATGTTACCTTTTGGAAAATGGAGGTAGATAGTCCTTGATTCCAAAATTGCAAAATGTTCTATATTCGCTTTAGTTGAACCCACCAAAAATTTTGCTGATGTTTAATTAACGGTTTTGTTTTTTGTATTCATGAAGCATCCTCCTGCTATTTATCCAAGAATATTTGGTCTTGAAGCAGTGGGGTAAATATTTGTGATTAAATGCATGGTTTCACATATGTGTTATTTATATATTATTGCAAAGTAAATAAAGTGGTAATTGACTATCATTTGCTGTATCAAAGGGTTGTAGAGAGTGTCAGAGAAGGTGTACATGAACTTGTTGAAGGAGACACTGTGCTCCCAATATTTTTACCGGATTGTGGTGAATGTACAGATTGCTTGTCCGAAAAAAGTAACCTATGTACAAAATTGCCCTTCCGTCTTTCTCCTTGGATGAACAGAGAAGATACTAGCAGGTTTACAGACATGAATGGAGAAACGGTGTACCACTTCTTGCCGGCGTCAACTTTTAGTGAGTACACCGTGGTTGACATTGCTCAATTAACGAAAATTGATCCATCAATCCCACCAAACAGAGCTTGTCTCTTAAGTTGTGGAATATCAACCGGTAAAGTGTTTCATGTGACACGTTTTTCATTATTATTGGATATGGCAAAATGGGTGGCTTAGACTGGTTAAGTAAGGGGTAACTTGTAAGACTCAAAATGGGTAAATTTTACATGTGAGGTTAGGTTGGCATGAATAATCTTTTGTTTTGTTTTGTTTTTGTTTTTATTTTATTTTATTTATTTATTTATTTATTTTTTGTTTTGTTTTTTTTTTTAATTATTTATTTATTTTTTTTTTTTTTTGTTTTTTTTTGAAGATAGATATTTTTTCCGTTAATGCTACAAAAGCTAATATGCTGGTGATAAATTGGTTTATGAAAGTAGCAATTTTGACTGAGAAACTTAAATATGATATATGGGTATCATTTATAGGTGTTTTTTCCTGTAAGACTTCAGTTTTAAATCCATCATGCTTTCAGGGGTGGGTGCTGCTTGTAAAATAGCCAAGGTGGAAGCTGGATCAATAGTTGCTATATTTGGACTTGGTGTAGTTGGGCTAGCTGTATGATTCTTGCTCATTTCATATCCATAATATTAGGTTACACTTTTTAGGCCTTACACAAGAAGGCTTCAATGAATTTTTCATAGGTTGGTTTAGGGTTTAGGGTTATGTGGCATGGTTTTAACATACTTGAACAAAAAATCCTCAATTTTAACGTGGCGTATATCTCAGTGAAGGCATAATGGCCATGATATGTGTTTACAGGTTGCTGAAGGAGCAAGACTAAGTGGAGCAAAGAGGATTATCGGTATTGATGTAAACCAATATAAATTTGAATTAGGTACATAGTAATTTCTAATATGAATCTTTTTAACAATATTCCTTTCCATATATGAGCATCATAAGTGGAGTTAGTTATACCTTGATATTTTGTTTTAATGACAGGAAAGAAAATTGGAATGACTGGTTTTGTGAACTCACGTAATTGTGGGGACAAAACAGTCAGCCAGGTAAGTTAAAATCTGACTTCACACCATATATGCATTAAATGACTTTTGATATGCATTTTTTATAGCATAAAGTTGTTGGTTAAAACAGATAATTATTGAGATGACCGGTGGAGGAGCAGACTACTACTTTGAGTGTGTTGGTTTGTCGTCCCTAGTCCATGAAGCCTATGCTTCATCTAGAAGGGTCCATTCTTAGTCACAATGCTCTATATTTGTATAAAGTTGCAAATAACATTCGAAAAAACAAAACATTCAAATGGCCTAATTGAAGCTTATATCTTTGTGATAGTAATCTTAAGGGATGGGGAAAAACAGTTGTGGTTGGACTTGATAAATTGGACGCGACGCTGACTTTCAACTCTTTTGAGGTACTTCACAGTGGTAAATCTCTCATGGGATCCTATTTTGGAGGTCTCAAACCAAAATCCGATATCCATATCCTTGAAAAACGCTACTTGGATAATGTAAGTATAATGTCTTCTCTTTGGCTGACCCTTATTTGCCTTTAAAGATCATGCTAAAAGGAAGATCATGCTAAAAGTTCTCACAAGTTAAAATGAGATAGATTTTTATTCTCTAGCTGTAATATCCTTCATATAATTTAATGTATCTTATAAAATGCTTCATAAAGTTAAAGAGTTCGTATCAGATTGTTTGAGAAAATATTATTTACTTTGACCTCAAAAGTCAACAAGCATTCTTCTTCTAAACTGTTTATCTTTATCTTTAATTTTTAACTACTATAAAGAATTTCATGTATATCCTTGAAAACTTTAATATTACATCAATATCCTTGCTAAAATCAATATTACATCAATATCCTTACAAAACTTGACGAAGAGTCATTTATATCCAAATATCCTATTTAATTATAACAAAATGATTATAATATCTTAAAATTTATCTAAATACCAATTAGCAAATTAAATGACAATATTACCCTTATAATCCAATCAGATAAAAAAAACAAAGTCAAGATTTTCAATCACATAGCCTTCTTCGTTGTCCGTTCATCTAAAAATTGTCTCTTTCTTTTTGATGATTTTTAGGTTAAAGAATATGACCAAAGAGTATTGATAGTAAACTAGAGAAAAGTTCATTTAGGGACTAGTTTTTTGTTACATAGTAAGGGACAAATCTCCACCATCCATTTAGTTTGATCTAATGGTGGGGATTAACCTAAGATTAAACATGGAAACCTAAGTCCATGTCTTTTTTTTTTCCTTTTTTTTTGTCTTTTTTATTATTCACTTTATTTATTTATTTATTTCTTTTTTTTTTCTTTTTTTTTGGCCTTTTTTTTAATTAACGTTATATATTTTTTCTTTTTTTTTCTTCTAATTCACGTTTTTTTTAAATAAGTCAAGCTTTTCTTTTTTAAATAAATTCACGATTTTTTCTCACTTTATTACGTTTTCGTCCGTCTTTGTCTGTTTTCACATGATTATATACGTTTTCAGGCGTTTTTGTTCATTTTCAGACGTTTTTTACCGTTTTCGTCCGTTTTTTTATGTTTTCGTCTGTTTTAGACGTTTTTGTTCGTTATTATACGTTTTCATCCGTTTTTTACGTTTTCGTCTGTTTTCAGACGTTTTTATCCGTTTTCGACAGTTTTTATATGTTTTCAGACGTTTTTGTCCATTTTCATACGTTTTCATCCGTTTTTACACGTTTTTGTCCGTTTTCATACGTTTTCGTCTGTTTTTATACGTTTTTGTCCGTTTTCATACGTTTATATACGTTTTCGTCCGTTTTCATACGTTTTCATCCGTTTTTACACGATTTCATCCGTTTTTATACGTTTTCGTCCGGTTTCATATGTTTACATTTGTTTCCGTCTGATTTCATACGTTTTCTTCCGTTTTTTATGTTTTCGTCCGTTTTTAGATGTTTTCGTCATTTTTCCTACATATTCGTCTGTTTTCTTACATCTTCGTTCATTTTCATAGGTTTTCGTCCGTTTGTAAAAATTTTAGGCCAATTTTAGACATTTTCATACGTTTCTGAATATCACAAGTGATATTCGGTGATACTCAGACGTTTTTGTCTGTTTTCAAACCTTTTCGTCTATTTTCATACGTTTCAGCAGTATTTATACGTTTTAAGACGTTTTTATCCGCTTTCAAACGTTTTCATCAATTTTTTACATTATTGTCTGTTTTCAGACGTTTTCGTCCATTTTATGACTTTTTCGTCTGTTTTTATATGCTTTCATCCATTTTTATCTGTTTTCATACGTTTATAAACATTTTTGTCCGTTTTTATGTATTTTTTGTCTGTTTTCAAACGCTTTCGTCTGTTTTCATACTTTTCAGCAGTTTTTATACGTTTTTGTCCGTTTTCATCAATTTTTCATACGTTTTTGTCCCTTTCCAGGCGTGTTTTTACGCTTTCATACATATTCGTTCGTTTTCATATGTTTTCGTCCGTTTTCATACGTTTTTGAATATCACAATTGATATTCTTAATATCACAAGTGATTTTATTTGATATTCAAAATACCACTTTTGATATTAATAATATCAATTGTGATATTCGGAAACGTATGAAAACGAAAGAAAACGTATGAAAACGAACAAAAACAGAAGAAAACGAAAGAAAGTGAAAAAAACGTGAATTAAAAAAAATGTGAAAATCACTTATAATATTCTGAATAACACTTGTAATTTTCTGAATATCACTTTTGATATTCAGAATATCACTTGTGATTTTCATGTTACAAAACATTAGTTGAACATCACTTGTGATATTCGGAATATCACTTGTGATATTCATAATATCACTTGTGATTTTCTGAGTATCACTTGTGATTTTCTGAATATCACAAGTGATTTTCAACTAATGTTTTGTAACATGAAAATCACAAGTGATAATCTGAATATCACAAGTGATATTCAGAAAATTACAAGTGATATTCATGTTACAAAACGTTAGTTGAAAATCACGTGTGATATTTAGAATATCACTTTTGATTTTCATGTTACAAAATATTAGTTGAAAATCACTTGTGATATTCGAAATATCACTTGTAATATTTAGAATATCACTTGTGATTTTCTGAATATCACTTGTGATTTTTATGTTACAGAACAATTGTTGAAAATCACTTGTGATATTCAAAATATCACTTTTGAAAAAACGTGAATTAAAAAAAGCGTGAAATCACTTGTAATATTCTGAATATCACTTGTGATTTTCTGAATATCACTTGTGATATTCAGAATATCACTTTTGAAAAAACGTGCATTAAAAAAAGCGTGAAATCACTTGTAATATTCTGAATATCACTTGTGATTTTCATGTTACAGAAAAATTGTTGAAAATCACTTGTGATTTTCAGAATATCACTTGTGATATTCAGAGTGATATTCAGAATATCACTTTTGATATTCAGAATATCACTTGCGATATTCAGATATCACTTGCAATATTTTGAATATCACTTGTGATATTCTGAATATTACTTGTGATTTTCATGTTTCAGAATGTTAAAAATCACTTGTGATATTCAGAATATCGCAATGTCACTCGCGATATTCTGAATATCACAAGTGATATTCTGATAACCACAGTATATCATTTGTGATATTCAGAAAGGTATGAAAACGTCTGAAAACATTTAAAAACGAACGAAAATGAATGAAAACGGACGAAAACGTATGAAAATGGACGAAAATGTATAAAAACGAACGAAAACGTAAGAAAACGGACAAAAATGAATGAAAACTAAAATGGACGAAAACGTATAAAAACGGACGAAAACGTATGAAAACAGACGAAAACATATGAAAACGGACGAAAATGTATGAAAATGGACAAAAACGTAAGAAAATGGACGAATATATATGAAAACGGACGAAAACGTATGAAAACGGGCGAAAACGTATGAAAAAATTCAAAAACAGATGAAAACGTAAGAAAACGGACGAATATATATATATGAAAACGGACGAAAACGTATGAAAACGGGCGAAAACGTAAGAAAACAGACGAAAACGTATGAAAAAAATTCGAAAACAGATGAAAACGCAAGAAAACAGACGAAAACGTATAAAAACGGACGAAAACGTATTAAAATGGACGAAACGTATGAAAACGTAAGAAAACAAATGAAAACGTATGAAGACGAGCGAAAACGTAAGAAAACAGACGAAAACGTATGAAAACGGACGAAAATGTATGAAAACGTAAGAAAGCTGACGAAAAACGAAAAAAAACGACGAATATGTATGAAAAACGCAAAAAAAAAAAAAAAAAAAAAAAAAAAAAAAAAAAATTAAAGGAGAAAAAACGTGCAGTTAAAAAAAAGAAAGAAAAGAAAAAAGGAAAAAAAAATGAATAAATAAGATAGACAAAAAGGATAAGAAAAAAACATGGACTTAGGTTGTCTTATTAAATCTTAGGTTAATCATCACCATTAGATCAAACTAGATGAATGGTGAGGATTTGTCCCTCAATTTGTAAAAAAACTTAGTTTATAAAATAACTCACCTCTAGTAAAGTAATATTAATTTCAATCTCGTCAACATACATTACATTATTGGAAACACTTTATTTGATCATCTAAAATTACAAACTCTTTCTAATTAAAGTTTATAATTTTGCATAATGTTTTAAAATTGAAAGATTGTTATTCCATATTGTTGATTCATATTTTGAAAAGTTAATAACTGGTAATGAACTTGGGCTTTGATTTCCTACAAGGCAATTTAAATGAATCTTAACTACTTATAATATAAAAATGGTCAAGTGAAATGTTGAGTTTTCAACATTTAGTCAAATGAGAGAGAAAATTACTAATCATAATGGTTTCTTTAAACTAAATTATATTGTAATTAATACTTTTATTAAAATGCTTCATTACTTAAAAATACAATGATTTATTCATATTGTACAATCAATTAAAAGCATATCTACAAAATTAAATACAACCAATTAAAACACCACTTACTAAAAATTACAATAAAATTTTCATAATGTACAATTTAAATAAGCTACAACATAATCCATATAAAATAACTAGCTTCCAGGCCCGGCCGATGGCCGGATAGTTTTAAGAATTTTTTTTAAAAGAAAATAAAGATAGTACAAATGTTTTTATAATACATTAACAATGTAGATTGCAACAAACTTTTTTCTTGTATATCATATAGTACAATGTTAATTGCATATAATATAAAATTTCGGCGTAATGTTGTATAACGTTTCATAATCAAAATTCATACATCAAATGTTTATTGTATTATCGGATCCCATTGCTTTATAGTACCGTTAAAAAATTAACAACCATGGCTTGAAAAAATGCGAACATGCCAAATTATTATAAGACATTTATAATAGACAATAGTTAAACGTACGAAAGACAACCAAAGTTTTGATAATAAAAATTAAAAGAACATCAAACATAAAGAAACTTATTCGTCATCGAGACTAATGTTGCATTGATGGAACAAATCATATGCTACTTTGTATTCTTGTGCACCATATTCATTGATTAGTTCAGCATTGGCATCATATGCGAAGAGTTTCATGTTGTTGGATAAGGCATGTTGACGATATACTTGAGACTTCTCGAACTCCTAAGTAGCTTATGCTCAATATATGCTAAACATATATTATACCGTTGTTCATCTGTTAGTTGAAGACCTGTAAAAGGAGAATAATTTTGAATTTAGATTAAGTAGATTGTTATACCAAAATGAAATATATGTTACATGAAAAGTAATTTTATTTAATACCTGGATGGTTTCTTTTTTTCCTTTCTATTTGTTCCACATCTTCGGCTAAAAGCTTCCATGTTTTCTCCCAAACAACCTCAGGCCTCGACATACTATCTGTGATTATTAACATTACAAAATTTAATTTAAAAACTATAAAGACTATATTGTATTGAATTACAAACTTATTTATGCCTTCAAAATACTCTAACCAATTTGTAAGCAATAAGAGTTAGCAATCTAATGGTTTAACAAAAAATTAAGTATAACCTTTATTTTTTCAGAGAACATGATTACAAACCAATACGTTTTTTTCTTCTTCTGGAACTTACTTTTGAATACAACCTACAAACAAACATAAAACAAATATCACTGAAAACATTTTTTAAGATAATAACATAACTTCATCGATAAGAGGAATAGAAACTTAAGAAAGCAACACTTGTTCTTTAAGTTCATAAATTCTATCAGCATGCCATAAGTATTACATTAATATTTATAAGGATAAAATTTAGATTTTCTAATGATACCGTCTAAGAATGCAGCTTTATTAACTTAGAGATGACAATTTCAATCAATTTACCTTTAAATGGTTTATTTGGATATTTCTACTACAACGGGTCTAATAAGTCAAAAGTTGAAAATTTTAGCTCACCGTAGCATACGGTCATTTGGTATGTGATTGCCACCACGACTTTAAAATAAAAGTGGTGTCGCCTGGGCAGTTTCCCAGCTCTTCTTTTACGTAATATTATCTTCCCTTATGTCCACAATCTTCTCCTTGTAACCCTATTAACACCACAACAAAATAGAATGAGGGGTTTGATGCAATGTGTGTAACATTAATTACATATACATTTAAGTTATTAACTTTTTCAACCATCATGGCTTATAATTGCAAGAGACCATACATGGGTCTTCAAAAAATATTTAACAAACTTATAAACATTATAGCTTATAAGAACAGATTGTTACTATTATTATTATATGTAGTAGTGTTAATAATTTGTGTAGCATGTAATCAAGCAAATGTGACAGTCATATTACTTTACGCTTTTCATGGTCCCAAATGAATATAAAGAAATAGTTAACTCTTAATCTAAAGTTGGAAATCTCTTAAAAAAGTGATATTGTGAATCAAAATCTAGTAATGATTAATCAGGAAAGAATACATAACCTAGTCCCTAGTTTGCAATGCTCGATCCCTTGTGACCTACATTATCAGGTAGGCAATAACAATGATATGTCAAACTGGGTCAATTTGGCGCAATCAGCGGGTGCCATTTTGGGTAGTTCCGAACAGAAAAGGGATAGCTATTTTTATAATAATCGACATATTAACGTAAATGTGAGGAAAATCAGACAATCAAAATCATACCGTGGGTAATGTTGCCAAGCAAGCATTTGGCATCTCCATTTCGGCGAGTACGTTGTTATTTATAGCCAAAGTTGCGTTGAGTATCCGGCTTGTGTAGTCTTTGCGCTACTGCAACTTCTTTCTTGCATCCTCTAATATAAACAAAAGAAAGGATTTGTCACAACCTCTAACAGCAAACCAAAGAATAAGAGGCTTTAACTACAACTATAGCAATCAATTTGAAAGACAAATCACACTTCTGTTTCAGTTTTACATGCCAGCAATATACAACTGATCATGCCATCAGTGCATCAAATTAACAAAAAATGAAATCTATATTGTTAAACTATCTTACTTAGTTAGAAATAATGTCACATGAAGCAAATACCTTTTTCCATCGCTCAATATCAATCACTAAAGTTTTGCTCCTCTAGGTAGTCTTCTTATCAATGGGCAGCATTTATTATCTCAGATATGTCAATGAACAGATTAACACAAACATAAATAACGCAACCTAAGACATATCTTAATGTATTTAGATGATTAAGGGAAAGCATAAATAGCATAGGATTAATCAACTTACAGCCATTTCTATTGCTCCAACTATACAACATATTGCCTAGTTTTAAATACCTTTTAAATAACACCTATATAACCTATTGCTCCAACTATACATACTATTGCCAGCTTCAAAATATTTTCTAATTAAACAGGCCATGATCTTAATTTGACAGGTTATGGACATCTTTTAACTTTATTAGTGACGTAATTTAAATCTTTCTTATGATAGTTATAGGTATGTCTACGGGTTTGGTTTGGATACAAAGTTAAAACTTACCATATAAGTTCATATTAATGTTATTTAAAAAAATCTAACAGGGTGTTTGGTACACCATTAAGTGAAAAAAAATAATCCTATTAAGCAAACAACAACTGGCCTCAACAAAGCTAAGTAATCCATAAGGTGTTAGGGATTGCTTACTACTCGATAAAGTTCTTGAGCTATTTACTCTTCAAGTGGAACGCAATTTGAGGATACCTCTCTATTATATCGTTAATCTGCTTCCCATTATTGTTCTTGTCTGCTTTGCTAAATATTGCTGAGATATCAACCTGTATTTTAATTATAATTAAGATATCAGAATTTTCATAACGAAACTTTTTAAAAGCCTCTTTAAAACTCAAAGGTATAAACATACCATTACTCTGCGTTGATATATGGTAGCACAATCACCAAGAGCATACACATTCGGTAATCCTTCTACTCTAAGCCATAGATCGGTTACCATAAATCGTCTGTTTCCCTTTAAACCAAAACAGAAAATTAGTTATTGTTAACAAATTATACTATAACATGATGTGTTTACTGAAAATGATTGAAATTGGAACCTGTCCTGTTTGCTTCATGAAATCTATAATAACCGGACGAGTTCCAATACCAGTTGACCAAACCACCATTCCTAATTTAAGATTGTTAGTTACGTCAGTTGTTCTTTTTCCAAGATGTTTCCTTATCAGACACTTTAGTAAACCACTGACCTGGTTTTCACTTGAATACCACCTTTGGGATTTTTCTTCAGCAAACTCGGTTATTCCTTTGTCAAATATGAAAACATAAACACAGAACTTGATTAAACTATCATTATAAACATTCTTATATTAAAATTAATCCACTGCTTATGAACATCATAATCCATCATTTGGAATACTTTTTGCTCACACCAACAGATTGCATTAACGACGATAAATTGTCACACACAAACCAGAATCAATGGCACATATGATATTTATTTATCTACTGCTCCAAATAAGCCATATAAACACATGAATTTGCACATGATCCTAATGAATCAACCAAACACAAAACTCACTGGAAAAGAAAAGAAAAAACTATGACTACCTATTCGAAATCACTCATCAACGGTTTTGAAGCTTTCTGCTGCAAAAATGTGCTCCAATATTGGCCTATTACCTGAAAAAAAATACAGTTTCAATGTTTAATATTGTACATAACTTGGTAGGTCAGAACAATAAATTAATCAAAACGTCTAATTTTTTCCAGCCAATTTTTAATCAAAACACCTTAAATTAAACACAAACTAAACACGAATCAGTGAAAAAAGATAAATAATTACATTTGTTGAGAGAAGCAAGAACAAATTACTATTAATTAATGAGATCCATTTGCTTGATGAATCGCATAGTAAGAACAAATATTACCATATTAGCAAATACATAATCATACATTCAATAATGTTAAAACTTTAGATAAACATTGTTTTCGCCAAAACCTGGAGGTCTTTCAATTGACACCAACAAAAAATGACACCAGAAGCTTTTTCTCAGACATGACTCGCTCAGCTGCAAGATAACATCTTTAACTGCAATGACAACCATATGATACAGTTAAATTTCTGTTGCAAAATACTCATGAGCTCTGTAATATTCCAAAAGTTGCATTAGAAGAATGTTCTTCACTAAACATCTCCTTATGAGATTCATTGAGATACCACTCAAAAAAGCATAAAAGTGATCACTGGTCAAATGTGATTAGATTTTGTAGTGTATTCAAATTTGATTAAAATTATACTATAATTAAGGAAATGATATTTCAGTTTTTGAAAACTTAAATCATAGCTGTAATTTAGGCAATTTACAAAAAACTTCCGCATTTTTTGTTACAAAAGTTATGGATTGGTCTTTTTTTTGAATCTTTTTGAAAATAAACATTTAATTTAAAAATTAAATATGGTTAATTGATTGCAAATGAAATAAAGTTTTTAAATGATTATTTCTAAATTACTGGATGGAATTATTCATAACAAAAAATAAACATGAACATTAAAAACAAAAAGATCAAACAACAAAAAACATGCAGTTACTATACAATGATAAAATAGCAAAGCTAAATCGATTTTATAAATTAACGCAAGTCAAAAAATAATGAAATTCAGAGTATACCCGATTGAATCGAAGATTCAGATACGTGAATATAAAATCAAATGACTATTCGATTTCATCCAGAAGATGAAAAAAAGTGAAATTGAGATCGTGTTTGTATTTTTTGGATTGGCTATAGATTGGTTGTGATCAAATCATTTTGATGTTGTGTTTTTTATGGATCTTTCTGGTGATTTAATTTGTTTGGATCTGGATAATGATTGTTGGTGAGATCCGGTTTTGATTGTCACTATTTTTATTAGGGTTTATGTTTGAAGGTGGGATGAATGAGAGAGATGTGTGTGTTTTTTTTGTTATCAATTGTAAAAATGAAAAGGGGAATAGTTATTCCGCACAATTAATGCTTCCATTGACTTGTTTGACAAATGAAATTAACCTGGACCGTTGGATAGGGGGAAATGCCAAGTGGCAGGTTTAGAAGAATTTTGGAGAGGAGATTAGCTAAGAAAACCTTGTTTTACATAGATAGTAGATTAAACATACTAATTAATGTTATTTTTAAACACCCTAAAATAAAAAGTACATGTTATTATAGACATTATACAAATTAATAAAACGCACAAAGCTTCATACAACCTAACAAGTTTATGGTACATATAGTTTTGAAACCTGGACGGGACCAACGTGTTCAACCGGGAACTGGTGTCGCCACCGGTTTGGCTAACCAATAAAAACCATCCGAAAACAAACCAGAGAGGACCCGTTGAAACCGATACAAAGTGGTGAATCAGGCCTAATCGAGATCTATTTCTCCGGTTAATTGTCATAGGGTACCCGAAAGAAAAGCTGAAAAGTGAAAAGTTAAACTAAAAAAGGAAATATTGAAAACATATATTTCAAAAGAAAACTATTAATACAAATCACAAACCGGGTTGACCTAAGACGCTTCAAACCTGGCGGGTTGACCCGGTTTAATTTGACCCATTTTCGACCAACCTAGCAAGTTGAACCGGTTTAAATTGACCCATTTTTCGACCGGAACGGTTCAACCAGTTGAACCACCCGGGTCGAACCGGGTTTTAAAACATTATGTTTAATCCCAAATCTTCAAACTTTTATTATTTTTTGTTTATAACCTATAAATTTTTTTTTTATCAATAAACTATCTGTCACTATAAAATCCCGTTGCTATGCACGGATACTCGTCTAGTCTTTAATAAATTCTAAATGAAGAATAATCAAACAATTTAATATTATGGCATGTTTTGAGATAAACTTATACAAACAGAGGAAACCCCACACACGAAGAAGAAGAAAAGAATGAGTGACTCAAGTATCCTCATTTTTTTTACAAGGTTACGGGGGTATAAATGTAAAACAACCATTTAGTTATTTATAATTAATAGTTTTAAATATTATAATCATTTTGTTATAATTAAATAGGATATTTAGATATAAATGAGTAATAGTTTTGGAAGAATATTGATGTAATATTTATTTTAGCAAGGATATTGATGTAATATTAAAGTTTTTCAAAAATATACATGAAATTCTCCCAATCATTTAAGTCATTATATTAATAGAAATATTAAAAAAAAAATAAGTTTACACACTTTTTATTTGTATACTTAGTTTTGAGATTTTGTAACATATAATAATTTAATTTACTCATAATAACTACATCATATTCTTATTAAATACGGAGTATAACTTATAGTTGTGTGATTAAATTTTAGTGAATATTATAATTTTTGAAACTTTTATTATTTGTTATTCATACTATAATTTCATAAACGGTACCTGTGGTCTGTTGGGTTTAACGGAAATAGTCCCTAACACTTTTTTTTAACAAATCAGTCCCTATGATTGCGACCATAACGGGTTTGGTCCCTGAGACTAACCGTCGTTAATTTTTTTCCGTTGGCTAACGAACGTTAGCAACAAACATTTGCAACGTTAGTCCTTTATACTAACAACCGTTTATACTTAACTTAAAATTTGGTTTTCTTATTTTATTTTTTACTTTTATTTTTTCAAATATCTTTATACACGTTTTTGTACTCACATTTTATACACGTTTTTGTACACACATTAGACCTTTTTATAAATATTTTTAAACACACGTGTTTATACACACATTTTTATACACACACTTATACCCACATTTTTATATACGCATTTATATACACATTTTTATACACACTTATACACACATTTTTATACGTACGTTTTTATAAAAATATTTTTATACACACAATTACACCCATATTTTTATACACACTTCTACACACAGTTTTTATACAACTATTTTTACACACAATTATACCCATATTTTAATACACACACTTACACATATTATTATACACATTTTAATATATTCGTTTTTACACACATTTTTATACACACATTTCTATACCTACATTTTTATACACACATTTATACACATATTTTATACATGTTTTTATACAGTGTTTTTATAAAAAGTGTATTAAAATATGTGTATAAATGAGTGTATAAAAACGTGTATGAAATGTGTGTATAAAAATATTTGTATAAAAACGTGTATAAAAAATGTGTGTATAAAAACGTGTGTATAAAATCGTGTATAAAAATGTGTATCTAAAAATGTGTATAAAACGTGTATAAATGTGTATAAAAATGTGTATAAAATATGTATAAATATGTGTATCGAAACGTGCTTATAAAAACTTGTATAAAAATATAGATGTGTGTATAAAAATATCTGTATAAAAATGTGTATAAAATAATGAGTATAAGTGTGTGTAAGAGATATTTGGAAAAAAAATAAGAAAACTAATTTTAAATAAGCATAAACGGTCGTTAGTATAAAGGACTAACGTTGCAAATGTTTGTTGATAACGTTCGTTAGCTAAGGAGAGAGAGAGAGAGAGAGAGAGAGAGAGAGAGAGAGAGAGAGAGAGAGAGAGAGAGAGAGAACTGATGACAGATAGTCTCAGGGACAAAACCCATTATGCGTCGCAACCATAAGGACTGGATCCGTTAAAAAAGGTTTCAGGGACTATTTTCGTTAAACCCGACAGACCACACGGACCATTTTTATGAAATTAACTCTATTTTTAACTTAATAAGTTTTTATTTCGTAAACTTTTCTCCATAACCAAGCGCGACACCCCTTGAAATTAATCCACAAAAATATAAATATGTTTTTTATGAAAGTATGTTTCTTCGAATTTATTAGTGACAAATGATGCAAATATATAAAGTATTTAGTATTGATTTTATTAATTAAAATATATTCCACATACGTATCTCATCTTTAATCTTAATCTTTAATTTTTATCTTCAATCTTTATCTTTAACTACTATAATGCATTTGTGCCTTTATGTTAATAGAAATCTTAAAACAAA
>JARVZY010007443.1:0-23259 GCA_030686995.1 Artemisia argyi | reverse complement strand
GGGATATAATTTATGTCTCTATAATTTTAGCCGATCAAGTTATGAGTAAACAAACAAACAATAAAAGAACAATCCATAAGCAACAAAAATCTTAATAAACTTATACGTAACATGATAATTAAATTCTTAATCTTAATGTCCTAGCCAATTAAAAATCACTGGAGCTTGCTTATAGATTCAACGTACGATTGGAAATGCTTATCAAGCTGCTTCATATCAGTTTTATCCGGCCGTTTTCTTGATACCACGAATTGAGAACATGCTACTTGCAGGATACATATACATATAAGTGCCGAATCCATATTTCGTACCCACGATATTGACTTGCTCCCAAACCTGGCTCTTCAGGCTATACACAAACTTCTTCACACCATATCCATTCTCAGCAATTAATATGTCCCCGTCTTTGTTCCAACGACCTAAAATCTTAATGCCGCTAAAGCGAGGTTTACTGAACTGACAGTGCTTCACCCATTGTTTTTGCTTCAAGATCCACACTTCAATGATATCATCACTGTATTTTTGGGTAAAGGGGAGGAATCCTGCACCCGGTAAAATACATTAATCAAAAAACGTTTAAGTACAATGGAAGAGAGTGAGTCTCTCATCGAAGTCCCTAGGGACACTACCACTACCACTATATAAGAATGACAGGCCATTCTTATAACTACCAGATCTAAATACAATTAACAATGACTAGCAATAAAAATACAATACATCACAACTCAAATAAAATTGAAATCTTTCTAGTCATCCTAACGATCCAGATCATAACCATGCGAACTTCCAGCTTCAACAAATTGCGTCTTCTATTAGTATTATGCGAAACATAATCTAATAACCTAATAAGAGTGACTTCCGTAGCAAATAAATATGAAGCATAAACATAGTCTTAGCGACCCAACCTCCAGCATATCCGAGCTTGAACCAATCTTCCAAAAAATCCGAGTGACACACAAGAAGACTACCATGATCAAGTCAATGCAAATTACCATAGCAAATGCTAACCCACAAACCAGGTCGCGAACGACCAATCTGAATAAGACCCATACGAAATCAACAAAGGGTTAACAAATCCAAACGACCAATACCAAATCAGTCCGTACACAACATCACCAATTCGAACAGCCAAGGAAGATGAGACAGGAATCACTTGAAAGCTCTCAAACCATAGTAATTTGTGTACATAATCATAGGGCTGAAAGTGCCCTAACATCCAATTCAAACAAACACTCTCTCAACCCACATCCATTAGCAAATATTCCATCACCAGAAGTGGGATAAGGAGGGACTTGGGGTATCTTTCGCCAAGAACTATCCTTGCCCAAGACATGTACCATGGTACATAAATCCTTACTAATAGTCTCACTCTTTGAAAACTCTCTTCTCGAAAAAACGCACACCATCTTGAAAGTGTTAGTAGAAACATCAAAACCAAGCCCACGTGACTCTTCATTCAGGTAGTATGGTCCATCCAACCATGGCGGCATGGGTGGCAACTCGTATAATTCTTTCCTAAGAGGATGGATCACAACTAAAGAGGTGACATGGGCAATGTCGTCTAGTGATAAATAGAGCAGCCCATTGCAAGAACTGAATTTTTCACGACACGTGGAGCACGATTTATGCAACTCAGACTCCAAAGACATGCCCTTCTTTGCCTTCAAGATGGTTTTACCTCCTTTCTCAGATTTAAAGATATCGAAACCTATGATGCATGATTGGTTTGGATCATACATGATAGGCTTCAGTTCCTCTACAGCTCTTTTACCATGAAGAATACCAAAGTAATAATCGTCAATGTACGCGCACCATGGTTTGGATACACACCGAAAATCAGCTAAAGATTTGACAGGGAATCTTGACAGGATATCAAAGATGGTATCTGAAAGTAATTCATCCATGTCTCGATCTTCGATCGTACAATGATGATGACTTTTATCTATTTTATCTAATAAATGGGAAAACTGTACAAGCACACTCAAGCACCCTATGCAATTAATGTGATGATGTGTCTTGGCTGTGATTGGTCGATGATTTATTGCGTACAACACATCTTTGCATTCTTCTCTTTTAGCTTCATTCGGTTCTTGACATTCAATGCTGCTACGCTCCTCCTTCCACTATTTTTGTTAACTCATTAACAGCACCAAAACAATTACCTAATAATTTTCAAACGCATATCATTTGAAATCAAATCATCCTCTCCAATTCAAATTATTCAACACAGTTAACTCATCTTCTTCACCTTTACAATCAAAGCCTTTTTCTTATTTTTTTAATTGAAATCATATGACCCCGCTGCGTAATAGGTAAGTTTTTTTCTTATTTGGTTACTTTTATTTTGTACCGATCCATTATAATTTGTTTGATTTGAGGAATTACCAATTACATATTGTTGTATCAAAACTGCTTTTATGAATTGGTGGTAGTTTATTTTTATGAATTGGTGTGAATGATTATGCTAATTATTGTTATTTTGTGATTTGTGATAAAATCAAATCACGAAGTTAAAGGGATTCCAATGCTCCAGTTCCATTCATGTTTCAGGTAATCTTTTTTAATTTTTTGATGAAAGTTTTTACGAATATATTGTTTTTTTAATAGTTGGATTTGGTTGTTTGATTTAGGTTTTTCTTTGATTGAGTTGGCTATAGGTTTCTTCATTTGATTTTGACCACAGTTACCGGACGCACACCAATAGTTTGATGAAAGGCTTGAAAGAAAAAGACATGCTTAATTTGTAAGTGATGCTTCTTTGTTAATACTGGCATTTAAGTTCTTATTCATGTTGTATCAATTTGTACAAGTATTTTGATCTCTTTCTTGCAAATTTTTAGAAATTAATACCTGTAGTGGCATATAAGTGCAACAAATAAGCACTTAAATAGAATCAATCTTAAACATTTCAAAAAAATGATATAATGGTTGTTGATTTTGCAATTAGATTAAACTGTGTTGGGCATTGTCTTTTGAAAGTGTTTATGTCTTAGTAGATAGTGTTTGTTTGTGCATATTCATTAAAAATAAGCAATCCAAATGTTTATTCTTTGATTTTGAAAATGTGTTACAAATATATAGTTTTCCCATGGAGGTAATATTCTTTTCACAATACCATACTAATAACTTTAATATCTTTATTTTAATAAATGTGTTACAGAATTCCTAAACGAAAAGTCACATATCATAAAAATTAACGGCTCAATTCGTAAATGGCTACATCAGCTATTTTTCTGCTGTTAAAGACTCTGAAATTGGGCGTAACATATGATAATGTAATGTAACTCATTGTATATCAATGTGCTTATTCTTTATATCTTGATACATAATTCTGAAAATGCTTTTCTTTTCTATGTTGTCTATTTTGTACTTTCGATTCTTTAGATAAACTTATAACTTGAAGTTGGTGTCGTGTATCACAGGGATACAAATGGTACTAATGTCTCATAAGAGTCCATCAGATAGAGGAATTTCTAAACCACAAATATGATCTTGGGCGATTCTTTTTGTACAATCTTTTGGTAAGTATTTATCAACTGTGGTGGATTATCTGATATGATTACATTTGGGTTTCTTTTGTTAGTTTTTTATTTTTGATTTTTCATGATGAGTTTTGGGTTAATTTTTTCATCTGTATCAATAAGTATGCTATTGTTTTGAGAAAGTAAGAGATTTTTTTTTTTTTTTTTTTGAGAAAGGAGTGTTTGGGATTTGTTCTTAGTATCTGCTGCTGTTGTTATGAGATAGTAAAAAAGTTTCTGAGAGTGGGGTGTTTGGGATTGGTTATTTGGTATCTGTATTTTGCGTGTTCTGAGGGTGTTCAAAATTGCTTATTTAAACTTCAAATCTGATTCATGTGCGTTTGCAGTGGGGAGGTAGAAGAGGGGACCATGATGACTGGCAAGATGCAATGGTAATTTTCTGATTTGAATGTTGAGACCGAAGGACTGAAGCTCATCATGTTGGTAACTTTGATTGTTTTATTTTAGTTTTTATGTTAACTTTGTTCATGATAGATAATACAATATGTTTGGTTTTGTATTGCAGGCATCATGTATCAGAATGCATAGCAGTCAACACAAATTTAAAGCATATGCAACAAATCTCTTTTATTTAAAATAGAAGTTTTGGAGGTATGTATTTTGTTAGTGGTTGACAAATTTTTGATTTAGCAAATTGCTTATTACGAGTATTAGATTAGGTTGTGTTTACGATTGCATAAAAACCGCTTATTATTAGATTAGCCGTTGTTTGGAACTGAAAAGGAACATCAACCTATATAGGATTACACGTAAAAAAATTGCTTATTATCGAGCCTCATGGGTTCTGAAATTATAAGTTCCCTGATATTAGTCGAGTATAAGATGTACCATGTGTTATACTTTTAGCCATATCTACAAGAGCAATTTCATATACACATATTGTTAGGTATCAAGCGGATGGAGAATATGATTCACAGCTCAATTTAAGAGGAAATAAAAGAGAACCTGAAAATTTATTCACAATGAATGAACAACCACATCTTGCGTCGACTGGGCATCCTATTTTAGAACAGCCTGCAGGCAGGAGTCTCATATCACCTGAGCTCGCTACTGCAACACCCTTAACGACACCGTAGCACTTACGTTTTAGATGAACGATATTTTGGCAATGACTACGTGGGATTATGTCATAGTGCAAACGAACATGGTGTAATGAATATTGCGACGCCTGTAGGTATGCAGGTTTTTGTTTCCATTCTGTTGCGCTCAAACTTTTTTTTATCCATATCACTCTTAAATTGTTTATTTTGTAGCTGACATTCGCTTACATAATCATGCGCAGATGCCTCTTTCTCTTATAATCTACATGGGAATAAAAGATGATCCTAAAACGAAGTAACATATGATCAGAGTTGTGTCATAAAATGAGGGTCCGATAGTAGTCCCACATCAGTTACTTGTGACACTGTATCAGAAACCAATAACAACAGTATCTACCTTTAACAACGGTCTGTTACTAAAACGGCTATAGCATCCTTTTTATAATGACCATTAGCGATGTGTTGATGTTGCAAAAGAACAAGTGGAACTAATCAGTGCATCTGCTCGTGACCAGAAATGTGTGCATATTTTCTTATGTATAATTGGATTTTTTCACATAGTTGTTGTCTCTTTTCTATCTTTTCAATAATTATGAGTTGCGTAATCTATTGCAGCTGTGCCTTTGTGTTGCAAGCTGGGAGGTAATAACATACGATCTGAAAACGAGGTGACGCATGATCGACACCGTGTCGCAAAACAAACTGCCAAAGGTATGAACAACTACTATTCGTACAATATAATCAGATCTAAAATCTTACTTTATTTTTTCCTATGCAGGACGTTGAAACTAAAGTGTGGCGAAACTAACAGATGGATCTTAATAATGTTAGTGAAAAAAATAATATTTTCTTACAATTTAACTATATATGTTTAATGCACAATGTATTGATGTGTATGTGTAACAATTCAGTTGTTGTTACAGTGTTGATTAGGTTCACGATACTGATAATGCAAATCAAAAGGAGAAATATGAGGCTAATTTGAAGGAGGAGATTAAGAAGCTTTAGAGGTACATAAACCATATTAACACAAGGTTGCGGTCTTGCGAGATCAAGGATAAGAAGGTTAGCTTTTGATTTTCATTGTATTCATTGCTGTTTATTGATTATAATTGTTCTGTATCAACGAGGATTGTCTAAGGCGCACAAGTGTGAAATATTGTTTGCTGAATATTAGTTGTTAAAATGTTTAGATGCTAATTGCGTTTCGATGAAACAGATAAAGTTGTTTTGTTGCTTTGGACAGAAACAAACTGATTATGTTTATTTGCTTATTTGACTGTGAATAAGTAATTTGGGCAATGTATATTCAATAGTCATAATTCTATCTCTTGAATATTCAGTTCGTTCATTTGGCTACTAATACTTGAAAAGTTATGACACTGTATGTAATGTTTAAACCATGTTTGCACTTGTGGGTATATGATCAAATAATAAGTATTGATAGAGCACTTGTGACTATGCTTTTAGTTTATTTGTGGTATTGACTATCAAGCTAATATGATTAGTTAGGTGAGACATAGGAATGTAAATTAATGTTTAAAATGGATATGCGTGAAGACTAAGAGCTGAAGGAGATGTTCGACTAAAAATACATTGATATTTGAATACTTTATTTTTACATACGTGGATCTTCAAATAATCTAAATTTCTTATCGCGAATGGATGATTTACATACGTGGTCATATTTTGTTCACATAATAATTTGGTTTGTGATGGGATGATCCAATTTGGTTTAACAAGTTTGAGCAAGTTTTTTGGCAAAGGTTATGAGTCAAAGTCATGTGTTAAACATGCCACAAATTTTATGTTTCAGGCCTTTTATGTGTCACACGGTTTAGCTATTTTGATGATGGAGCTGGGTGTTTTACTATTTATTAACATTTTTGAGAAATCTTATACGACTTTTGTTTTATGAACCTTGGACTTAATTATTATTTTGCATCTTATTTACAAATCAATACAGGATTTCTGTATGGGTTGGTTTGGGACTTTGGATTAATTCGAGCATTGCTAACATGGAATACTTCGTACTAATATATCAACGAAAACCATGTCATCACCATGTTCCTTTCTATTCTAATCAATTTTTCATAGGTTTGTCGGTGGATATCAATAAAGGTATATTAATAGATCAATCTATTATTATTATTATTATTATTTTTCATTTATTTTTTTTATATTTTTTTAAAAAAAAAGGGAACAACATATACTATCTGTGCACAACTTAAACTTGATGGAACAAAAAGGCCTAGGCTCGATCTTAGTTTACAATAAAAAGTGTGGTACTAACCGGGAACATTCCTAAAGGTTGTAAAAGAGACCATTAGGGGCTTGGGGTCCTAACATTGCCCAATCTACATGTTTGGGTTGGCGCTAAACCCTGATCTTTATCAAATGCGAAGACTAAACAGACCGGGCTTTTGGGCTCATGTGGGAAGGACCTAGAATCGATCTCAGGCCCAGGTCTATTGTGCATCTTTGTTCAATAGTCACTTACTTTGATTCATTTTCCTTTTGGTGATGAGTCCCAGTTTCAAACTCTTGGATGAAGATTCAGATGAAGGTAATGTTATACCCTATACAATCCCAAATCCACAAAAAAAAGTTTCAATTGAGCTTTTGAGATTTTGTATCAGACTATGTACTATATTTTAAGTTTAGGATCATTTTAAATCTGTTTATGTAGTTACCAAGCTAATTGTGCTTGCTATAGGTGATCATGTGGTTGAGATCAAAGACAATGATTGCAAAGTCATCATTGAGAGAACCATTTTCAATCACATACGTGAAAAAGCTAAGAGCTTGCCTTCCATGGCTCCCAAATCAACTACTAAATATCCGCCATCTGAAGATACATTAAGTCTAATTAGAAAGCGTACACGCGAGAGACAGCTTGCAGTCAGTTACAATACATTATCTCGAAACCTGACCGAAGATTCTAATCCATGTGAAGAATCAACTGAGACAGCCGGAACCACTTCATCCATCAAACTAGACGAAGATACAATATTTAGCTCCATACCTTAGACAAAGAATCTGTATTCATACGCTACCTATGTTTTTCCAGTCTCATTTTCTTGAACACACTTGGAAATGTTTGAAAATAGTGCAGGGTGTGTTATAGAATCATGGGCATGAATGGTGCAGTCTCATTTCTATTGTTATCTCTTTGTTTCTGATTAATGAACTCTAACGAATAGTCATTAGTAGTATATCAATAAACAAACTATTGTAGTAAGAGTACTAACATCCCATAGTGGATTTGTCACATACTTGAATGGTTCAGGATGATGAAGAGGGTGCACTAATGGTAACTGATTTTATTAAGTTAAATTCTGCATTATCCTTTTGATAACTAATGTATGACATAGTTTTGGTATATGATATAATAGTCTTATTTACAAGTAAAAGAAAAGCTATTAATTCTAATACATAATTGTAAAGAAGCTTTATACAGCATGGTATCCACGTCTTTAACTTTTAACCTATAAACTCAAGCTTCGAATTAGATATATCAAATTATGATTATGATGTAATTTAAAAACCCCATGTGTCAAATTTGTTATCATTTCCTGAATGCTTTGGTGAATCATGCCTAATGTAAGAAGCTATCTTTAAATAACTCTTTTGCATTGATGTTTATGCGTATATATCAAGGTTACATTGATTGCTGTTAGTAGAAATTGATCAACTTTTTAAAGTATCTTATTTAATCCTTTTCACGATGTATTGTACAAGTCTTTAAGGGGGTGTTCGGATGAAATTATGTAGGTTTGAAACATATAGTCGTCCAGGTACGGATGGAACCTATAAAAACTACTATAAATGTGGTATATAACGGTCAATAGGTATGTATGGTATACATATGACATGTTTTATGGCATTTTCTTATTTACATTTATTTTAATTCACAAAGATCTTTTACTTACACATTTTTAAAACTTATTAGGTGTTCATGTAATGGACCTTTTGTTGATGTATTAGAATGGTCATTACATATATTTGCTTCTGAAGATAAACAAATTGGAGATCACGAGGCAATGAACATTTATTACATAGATATTTACGAGCATTGTATTTTATACCATCATTCACTTATAACTTATTATTCCGTTAGAAGAAAATTTCATACCATTTACGTTCGTTGTTTTTTCTAACTTTATTCACATACTTAATTTTTTGATACATAAACCCTCTAAAAACCCGTGGATTCCACAGGTCTATAAGCTAGTATATATATATAGTTGAGGTTTTAATTATGTATTACCCAAGAATTCGACACTATATAGGGTACACATAGATAGCAAGAGATTTGATTTGGTCCTATAAAAAGGGATATTCTTTAAAAGGTAGTATATCTTTTTGTATTTTGGAAATTATACGTACCCGATTTAAAGAAATAAATACACCGATTTAAAGAAATAAATAAATAAAGATCGTTTAAGTTATCACATTTTAATTCTCTAAAAACGGATTTGCGTATAACCGTATTTACGAGAGATGAAGTTCATGCATGATTATGCAATTACAACTACGTACCATTACGTGCATACAATATAAGAAGATACTTCGTAAGACTAAACGAGTTTATTGGCCTTCAATTCTTCATGGTTATGTTTGACAACAACTTTTTTGAAGCGTTTAAGAGTGATAAGTGACAAGCGGTAAGCATTTGCTTGTTTGACAACACCTTAACAAGCGTCTGAAACATGATTAACCGCTCCAATCTTAAATGCTTCCTGGAGAAGCACCAAGCGACAAACGACAATCGGTAAACATTTACTTGTTTAACACTTTATAATTACAGTTACAGCTACGTTACCAAACACGTTTTTACTGCTACTGCTTAATTATGCTTACTGCTATTGCTTACTGCCTACTACTACTGCTTGTTGCTACTGCTACTGCTACTGCTACGTGTCGCCAAACATAGCCATAGTTTAGTCTATAGGTACAAATAGATCGCAAGAGATTTGATTCCTTTAAAAAAGGATATATTCATTAAAAGGAAGTCTATCTTTTTGTATTTTGGAAATTATATGTACCCGATTTAAGTAGATATTTTTTGTAGCTGCGTTTTTTAATTATTTTAAACGTGTTTTAAGAAGAGATACGTGGGTGCTCCTTTGCAAAGGATAAAGTTAAAATAAAAAGATAAATATTCGTGAGAAATATAATATCAAAAAGTTCGCAAAAAAATAAAAATAAAATAATAATATATAAAAAATCAAAAAAAAAAATCCATGAGATCGGGTATGTTGGTTCATAAAACTTTTGTGAAAAAGTTTTTCGAATTTTGAGTTTTTATACGTTTGTTTTATGCAAAAAACGAATTTTGATGCGCAAGAAAATTTGATACACCAAACATCCTCCTTCCCTCTTTTTAAAATTTTTCGGTCAATGGGGCTTTGACCCGTTTTTTGCATTTCTTCTCAAACTTCAAGAGTTGAGATCCATGAAGAACTCATACATGCCATAAAACCTATCAACTAATCATAGCCACTCATTTATATTTTCCACCTTTTTTTTCAAAACAACATATCTTGCAAATGGTAAATCTTCAAGCTACAAAAAAATACCATCGCGACGAGAATTAAATGATCTTTTTATAAATATGCATTGTTATATACTTTCGACGAACTTTTTTTTTCGCCCAGAAAGAATCATATATGATTCGTAAAAATCATATATGATTCGTAAAAAATCATATATGATTCGATTTTTCGAATCATATATGATTCGATTCTTCGAATCATATATGATTCTTACGAATCATATATGATTTTTCTGGGCAAAAAAAAGTTCGTCGAAAGTATATAACAATGCATTTCTATAGAAAGATAATTTAATTTTCGTCGCAATGGTATTTTTTTTGTAGCTTGACGATTTACGGTTTGCGAAATATTTAAGTTTTAAAAAAATAGTGAAAGTTTATTTTTTTATTTTGATAAAAAAAAATGAGTGACTAAGATTGCTTGATGGGTTCTATGGTAAAAGTTAGATCTATAAAGAACTTTTGGCCAAACTTCAAATGCACACAAATTAAACGACAAAATTTTTAAAAAAACCGATTTCATAATAATTTCTAAAATTTAATCATCTTTAATTAGGTATAAATCTTGTTAAAATTTTTGATTTTTTTACAAATCAAATGGGTCTTGATTTTTTTTTTTATTTTATTTTATTTTTTTTTTGCATTTTTTACCCTATTTTTGACCCTCGTAACTGTCGAATTATGAAAAAACTTTCAAACGTGAAAGTTATAGATTTTGGTTCACTCTTTACACGGGTTTAGAATCACTAAAATCCAATGTACGCGCACCATGGTTTGGACACACAAAAAACGAGCCAAAGATTTGACAGGGAGTCTTGACAGAAACATGTCTCTTGGATCGTGAGATCTTGATGATAATTATAACTGAGGTTTAATAATCATGTGTTTGCGAAAGTATTTGATTTTGTCCTATAAAAAAGGATTTTCGTATAAAGGAAAGTCTATCTTTTTGGATTTTGGATTTAATTAGTATCCGATTATATATACGGAGTATATATATAAAGAGATAAAGAGAGAATTGGTTAATATACTAATCTATTACATTCACAATGGAGTTTTGATTTTGATAGTATATGTACACATTTGAAAAGGTACGATTTCATTAAAACACTATTAATAAGAGAGCAAAAATGAAAAAGAAAAAGAAAAAAAAGAAAAAATCATTTTGATTTAACATTAGTCATTTCCAGAACTCGGTTGAAAACCGATTTTGAGCTATAATATGTTCTCCAATTAAAACTGGAATCTTATGAAAGTGATTTAACAACACACATCAATAACCTCTATTAAAACTGGAATCTTATGAAAGAGATTTAACAACACACATCAATAACCTCAATTAAAACTGGAATCTTATGAAAGAGATTTAACGACACACATCAATAACATATCTTGAATGTGACACAAATTATCAATAATCAAAACAAGAATTCGTGTATGTGTCCGGACCGGACGACACCTACTCGCGCCACTCGGCATGGACCACACATAAAATAATAATAAAGTACCTCGGGAAAGACCAAGGCATCACATCATCTAGGTAATGGCAACTGACCGGTGGTTAATAGCGTAAACCAGGCATGCGCCGTCGTCTCGAGTTTTCAGGGACAGGATTCCCCATACGTGAACAGTAACCTACAGGCCTGGTCTAGGTGTAGACCGACTCTCCACTTCCCCATGATGGTCAGGTACAGTGGTTGTGGTATTATAAATATCCAACCTCATTCAATGCTCAGGATATCATAACTTCACCTCATTTATTACTCTCACTAATTACTTGCATTTATTCCTTTTTTACCCTTCGTCCACTTAAGCACCAAACTTACTTTCACACCGGAGCTTGGTTTTGGGATAAAACCTAAGGCCAAGGCCAGGCTAACATGTGTTGCTTCTATTTCAGGCTCGCTAGGCTCAGGATTTTAGCCAAGGAGACCTGGCGCAAGATTTTACTTCAACAGCAAGCATAACCATGACAAGAAGTGGGTACGTATAAAATGTCTTTCGAACAAATCACTTGAAACTAAATTCAAGCACAAATAGTCGACAAGCAATCCCAACTGTAATAAGCTCAATAAAAAGACAAACCTTAAAATTAGTTACTTGGTATAAATAACAAGCAAAATGGAGCATTTATTTGTAGGAACATTTCATTAGAAGATGCAACAAGCAACTCAGATTCCATAGACTTGGGGCAGGTTATAAGTACTAATTATAAGATCATTAGGTAATACACAAACAACGTCTTACTTAGACAAAAGCCATCATTCAGACACCCCAAATTACTCAAAACGATCCTTAGATTACTTAATATTATAAGTACTAATTATAAGATCATAATAAGGTAGCACACAAACTCTTTACGTTCTTGCAGCTCATCATTACTTTGGCGTTCGTTCCTTCACGACAAGAGTTTGATTCATGTAGCTAATTACTCCTTCCTTCAATGTAGCTTTTCGATTCTCTTTGAAGTTCCAAAGCTCATCAACCACTTCCGCCTTAAGACCTTTAAGCAACTCATCATCTTCATCGATCACTTCCTGCATTGTGCACATGAGTACATTCTTAATATAGACTGATAACAACACAATATGCTTATATCCCAGAACTTTTAAGTCGCTCGTCGATTAAATAATACAGTAATATTACTATAATAAAAAATTTCAGAAAGAGTTGGCTTACAAACCCACAACAGTTTAAGTGGTTTTTATTAAGCAATTAATGTGTTAAATACAATTACAAACACTACAGTTACAAGACTCAAGACTTTTTAGCAAAATAATCATAAGAGGTCGTGTGCTTTTAATCTAAGCCATGTGGTGTCCCATTTGACGAGTTTCATTTTTTGCTAAATATTTGAGAAAAAGAATCTGTTTGAAAAAGACTATAACCCAAATCGCCCCATTCATAAGAAAATCAGTCCACATTCTGACCACTATGTAAAACCCGAGCCAAAAATAGAATATCAAGAACAATGCCTTATATGCAACAACTTTTACTGGATCCTACGTCTTTACATTTGTAAAGCCTGTTTCCTTTATAATATCATTATATTCACATGTTTGAAAGAAAAAGTAAGTTGAATCGGCTTATAACTAAAATCCTCAAAAACTGAATTTCAAGAACAATACTTTAAGCGCACCGTCTACTGCTACTACTTTAAAAGGATGCCACTCAAGGTTTTTTAGTTTGTCTTGCCAATGAGTACACAGTTCAGAAGCCTTGATCTGAGCTTCCTCAGTGTCATACTTCTCCTTGCACGCATCATGCAATGCTTTCATATCAATTTCTCCCATTTTCTTCACACCAATGTTAGCACATCCGCAGGGCATATCTTGTAGGCACTGGAAACAATGGAATTGTTTAATAACCAACTACACTTGACAAAGCATGAGCCACAGCCCACATGTTGAAATGATTCAATTCTTTTTATGGGTAAAAATGGGTCAGGTCCGATTCGGTTGACCCACAAACACTAGCTTATCCATTCCTTAAAAGATTTATATAAACAGTTAATGGGATACATATAACTAGAAAGCATGATACAATACAGATCTAAATCTTTGGAAAAAAGGATGTAGGATGCTGTATGCCTAAAATATGGACTTTAAGCGACTTCCAACCTCATAGATAAGTTTCATTTTTTTTTTTCTGACTCATTCATAAGTAAAAGACCAAAATCGATACTTCTAATTGGCATGTTTATTAAACATTAATGGAAATTTGTGGGACATTAGAAGGCAGTACCTTAATCAACTCTTTCCAAGCTTCTTGCAGCTCATAATTACTTTGACGTTCCTTCATAAGAAGAGTCTGATTCAACTCTTCAATGTATCCCATTTCTTCTGATTTTGCTTCCAGTTCATCATTCATCTTCTTTATCTCCTCCCTAAGTTTTGTATCATCCCCAAGATGTGACATCACCTGCACTTTCCCTTTTAATTCTTCGATTTCCATTTCCAGCTTCTGTTTAGCATCTAGCTGTCTCTCTAACTCGAGTACTTTCTTCAAAGCTTCCTCCTTCTCACTCTGTTTATTCAGGATCCAGCCAACAGAAGTTTCAAAACATCATTGTATACAAGAGACTAAAAGACAACAATGATTCATAGAGGTGGTGTCAAGTATGGCACAGGTAGGGAAACACTTTTTTTTGTCTAAATGTATAGCTTTAAATATAATAGTTGTTGTGTTGAATATAAATTAAAATCTTTTTTTATATAGAAATGGTTTAGGAAGCCTATGCATTAAAAATACATTTTGGGGGACTTTCGAGTTTCGACCCATATACTCTTACGATAAATTGCTAATATTTATATTTTTGCACATTTGACCATATAAATGGGTCGACATTGGCACCTCTAAGACTACATTTGTTATAGCTACACTTCAGCAGATTTACCTTTTGCTCTTCAACCAGCCTCAACACACTCTCATAAGCCTTTTTCTGCTCTACAGAAGCCATGTGGAGAGAACTGTTTTGCACAAAAACTATAACAAATTTTATCTTAGTTGATCAATAAATTCACATATACAAACTAAACTACCAAATAACAAAAAAAAAAAAAAAAAAAAAAAAAAAAAAAAAAAAAAAAAAGCATATATAAAACTATACCAAATTTAGGCCTACTTCATCAATAATTTCACATATAAAACCAAAAACCTAAATTACCAGATAACAAAAAAAAGGCACTAAACTATAACCATTTCAACTCTGTTCATGAATATTCTAATCATATTCAGAAGAAACCCATACAATCCAATACGAGATCATCTTAAAAAAAGCAAATTCTCCTGTGAGCAGCCCAAAGAGGTCGAAATGTGGTTTCCCAGGCCAATTCTTCTTGCTCTTATTTTGTTTATTTTCATTCTAAACAATTATCTCGTACCAAACTATATAAGCATTAAATCCTTAAATTGCACAAAAACTATAAAAAAAATTCACACATAAACATCAAAAACCTTAATCCCCGTATATCAACAAAACGCGCAAAAAACTATAACAAATTTCACCTCATTAGATCAATGGTTTCACATATATACGTCAAAAAACTAAATACGATACAACAACAAAATCCACAAAAACTATAACAGTTTTAGCTCAACCTCATCTATACCCGTAACAAAAATAGCTAAAATAAAACCTTTTGTACATATAATCATCCAAACCCTAACTTATCAAATAATAAAATAGCTTGGCTTTCAGTCAAAATAAAACCGTCAGTTTTTAGTTTAACCTTGTTCAGTTATGTCTCTTATTTCGCTTATTTCGGTCTCGGTTTTGGGAAATAAGTCAACATTCCGTACATATAAACATCAAAACCCTAACTTATCAAATACAACATACAATCATATAAAATTAAAAATAAATAAATAAATAAAAAAGAAGAAGCTCAAAGTTCAGTTATAACTTAACGAAAACTAACTTATACCTTACTAGTACAAATGAAATGAGCAGACTAAGACAGCATAAATGCCGTAAAACACACAAATATATATATTCACATACACAATATGACAAACTAGGAGTACGTACGCGTGCATGTGCGGATTCGGTTCGGTTTACGTCAAAACCCTAACTTATCAAATAGTACAACAATATCATATCATTTCATCAACAATTTTACAAAAAAAAAAAAATAATAATAAAAAAATAATAATAATAAATAAATAAATCTCAAAGTTTATACCTAACGAAATGTACGACGGTGGTGAATGATCGGAAGTGAAACCCTAGGAATCTGTACAGATGAAGGAGATTGGGGGTTTAAGTAAGCGTGTGTTTGTTGGGATATGAGGAGACTGTCTCACATTTATTATTAGGAGTGAGAAAAATAATACTCCAAAAACTTTGGTGGTAAAGGTGAACGAGTTGGGTTGTGTTTGTAGTAGTTGTTTATCGGCCCAATAGGCGCATTGGGCCGATGATGTTGATAACAAACTAAAGCTTTAGGGGTGTTCAGAATTCGGGTAATATCGAAAACTAAAATCGAATCGACTATAAAAAATTAAACCGAATTTGTAATCAAACTGAATCGAATTAAATATTCAAATTTCGGTTTAAATATGGTTTTGATAGTATAAACCGAAAAACGAATTCATTTATATAAAATAACAATTAAAACTTTTTCATACTATAAATATAACAATTTTTAGCTTGGATTTTTTTTTCTCTAAATCTATATAATAAATAAATAAATAATTAAAATTAACTATTTCGGGTATTCGGTTTCCGGTTTTACCCATAAATTTTTTTAACCGAACTAAGTGAACCGAATAAATCGAACAACCCGATACCCAAACCGATAAAGCACCCCTACCGAAAATGGATTAGTGGTTCAATTTTTGTTTGAGTGAATTCGGCGAAGTTGGTGCAATCGAGTTGAGACAGCTTGCAAGTCACTCGATATCAAGTAGAAAAATATTGATAACCAAGTGATTCATCAACCTAAAAGTTATGAGTTCATGTTTCATTTTAGACATATAAGAGATAATATTTGTGACATAAATAATTTAAGCTGTCAAAAATTGTCGTTAAAAAAGAAAACGTTTGATCAACTCGATTACACTCGAGCTGAGCTCAAACTAGTTGAGAAGGGTTTTGAGTTGTATATAATCCATGAACCTTTACGGGCTTGTGTTATATATAATCCAACTGGCTCAAGCTTGAAAAAAAAAAAAAAAAAAAAAAAAAAAAAAAAAAAAAAAAAAAAAACTCTCGCTTAAGCTCAAGTCAGTTCTCTCGAGCTTCTAGGTTTTATTAGTGAGTAGAGATGGATCTTTATAGGTTATTGTATCAACTCGGCTTCACTCTACACAAGTTACGTTGTATTTCGGCTCTTTGGAAATAGTGAATTAGCTTAAAACTATAACTTTTAGTTTCATTATTTCCTAGCTAGGGATTTATTATTATTATTATTATTATTATTATTATTATTATTATTATTATTATTTCGTCTTAGCTTCTTAGGTGCGGTTTCTTTTGCACTTATTAGGCCCTTTAGTAACAGATTCAGATGGGCCACATATTTTTGGTTGTTTCTTTTTCTTTCTATTCGGCCTACACGTCTAATTGGGGAGGGAGTAAAAAATGAGGGTCTCTTAAACCAGATGCTCATATGCTCATAATATCTATCAACTTTTCCTAAAATACCCTTTACCTCTTTCTTTTTTCTCTCTCCATTTAAACGAGATCCTTTTTTTTTTTTTTTTTTTTTTTTTTTTTTTTTTTTTTTTCAAGACTTTCAACACGTCAATAACTTCAATCAAATCCCAATCATAGATGTTTTCTTTCACTTTTAATAGATTATGAATTGTATTGTTCTTGTGTTTTTAAAACAATTTTTTGTATCACTTTGAATCTATTGAAATTTAATTCTATATTTTGTTGTATCTTTGATCTTTATCTTTTAACACTGGGTTATTTGATGGTGGGTTTCTTTTTTCTTTTAATGCTGTGATCATTGTGATGTGTTTCATCAAATCATATTGGATTTTTTTTTGTTTGTTTATATTGATTAATATGCACCTTAATGGGTTCTTGATGGGTTATGGATTTTAAAGGATTTTAACGAATCTGATGGGTTTTTATGTTCATCAATTTTTGGTACATCACTTGTTTCCTGGTTATGAAAACTTGTTTATAATCGATAGACTTGGGTTTGGATCTACAAACTTTGTGATTTTTCTTTTGTTGCATGTACTGGGTTTGATGAATTTGTATCTTCTGGATCAACATGAAAGATTCAAGAAAATGTTGTCATGAATTCTTGTTGGAATTTTTAAATTCAAGCAAACAATCAGAGACAACAAACCTTTCAACATTTATTTTGGATACAAGGGTACCGTAGTCATTTAATTCGTTTAGAGGTTGATCTAGAAACAAAAAAGAAACAAAACTTTTCAGTGGACACTTGCTTCATAAATCCTTGCCATATCAAACCAGACACTATATCCGCTCAGTTAAAAAAAAAAAAAAAAAAAAAAAAAAAAAAAAAAACACCTTAGTTGGTTGTATTGATGTATGAATAAACCTCCTTGCGGACCTAGAAATATGTCAAATGTGTGCACTTTTTCTTAAGACGGTAAAAGGTATGCACTTCACGGTAAAAGGTATCCAAAAAATGCTTGTAATAGTCTTTTGTAACTTTTCAATTTTTTAGCTTCTCGCTAGCATTTATAAAATTCCGCCATTCAAAAAAAACTTCACGTGAAATTTTATAGAAAAAAATATTTAAAAAAAAAAAAAAAAAAAAAAAAAAAAAAAAAAAAAAAAAAAAAAACTGTTTTTGTAGTAGAGATACTCACAGGGGTATGTTCGCATAAGTGAGTACTGAGTAGTAATCACAAGAACAAAACGGCCTATAAATTATGCTTTCGGCAAATACAATAACAAATACTGTAAGCTTTCATAAAGAGTACGTCGCCATAAAGTATAACTATCAAATATTATCTAACAACTTCTGTTTTTACAAATAATGGTAACAAGATCAACAACACACAAAACTAATATGCTTTCAACACCCGAGGCGGTTCAGGCTAGGGAACGAGCTTGTTCATGTAATCTTTCTTGACCATGCATTTCCACTTGCGGTAAAATGCAGTACACATTGTGATATAGTATATAGGTTTAGCCGATAAAGTTAACACGTCATTATCAAAGCAAATCTAGCGCCCATATAGTAAGCCGCTCTCAACAATAAACATAAAGCTTGTAACACTAAACAAACAAACAATAAAAGAACGCTCCACAAGCAACAAAAATCTTAATAAACTTATACGTAACATGATAATTAAATTAAAATTCATAAACATGTTCAGTCAATTACATACTGATACATATTAGCTCATCGATCCTCTTCTTAAACTTAATCACATAGCCAATCAAAATTAATAATCACTAATATGACAACTAAATTAAAATTCATAAACATGTTCAATGAATTACCTACTGAGATATATTGACTCGTCCTCTTCTTAATCTCAATAACGCAACCATTAAAAAATCAGCAATATGAAACTTGTTTATGGATCGCAATTCAGCAATTGGAAACGCTCATAAACCTGCTTTCAAATCAGTTTTAATCGAATGAGCAGTTTTGTTGATACCACGAATTGAGAACATGCTACTTGCAGGATACATATACACATAAGGGTCTTGTAGTCCATATTCCTTGCCCAAGATATAGACTTCATCCAAAACCCCACTTTTCAGGCTATACAAGAACAAATTGTTCCTTCTAGCAGATGACTTTATTAATAGATCCCCGTATTTGTTTTAACGACCTAACACCTCTATGTGGCCACGAGGAAGTGGTGGTTTTTTATTGAACTGACAGTGCTTCACCCATTGTTTTTGCTTCAAGACCCACACTTCAATGATATCATCACTGTAAAAATAGGCATATCCAACTTCACCTTGTAGATCAACCAATTGATAGCTGGTTACTAAATAACCGCATCTTTTCTTTGGAGAATAAATCAACGTGAATTCTTCATTCCTTACATCAAAACATATAATATCTTCTTGAGAATTTGATTGCCGCGAGTCTTGATAGGAAACTAACCAATACAAACATCCATGAGCGAATATTCCATCACCAAAAATGGAATAGGGTGGGACTTGGGGTATTTCTCGCCAAGAATGATCCATGCCCATCAAGACATGTACCATGGCATGTAAAGTGTTGAAGTAAAACCTCGCGGTATGATCTCACTTCAGCAAAGTCTTTCGGTATGAGTCTTCTCGTGAGTTCCCTACGGCTGCACAGGTAAAACGCACGTCAGACTCGCCTCGGGGGTAGTCCCGAGACCGACTCCGGCGTGAGAGTAAGTATGGAGAGTATGATTATAGTTGGGAGTAAATGCGAGTAAGTACTGTGCGTGTGTGTGAGTTGTGTGACATAAATGAGATAGGGGTATTTATACTACCTCAATTCTTTACCTGCTCTGCCTCGGGAAGGAGCATACAGTATCACACCATACTTAGTAGGTAAATGTCAGACCTCATGGCCTGACACAATCCCTGAAAATCTGGGATGATAACGCTTCGGCCATCCTTCGTCAGGCTTCCGGATCCCAGGCATGAGCCGAAGGGTTAGTGATCCGAAGACACGAATAAGGTCCGAAGGGTATGTTTCGTTCGGGCACATACGCCAACATGTCCCCCCCAGTATTGGAGTATCGGTCCGAGACTGATGGTTCAATACTTGAGAAAAAATATGCGTCTCTGTCGACGTGGCGTGGTTACCGGTAAACGAACGGTACGAGGAGTTTCGTTGAAAGCTTTCGTTGAAGGCTCTTGTTGGGCCTTTGGCGGATCAGGCCCATGGGCTGAATAAAATATTGCTTATTTGTATACAACTGGATACCACCATCGTGCTTGCTGCAGAGATCGGACGGTTCGCTTTCTTCCACGTGGGAGTCGTACTGTGTGACACGACGTTTCGCGTTCTTCCATGCCAGCCCCTATATATACTTATGTTTTTTACTTCATTTTTTACCATTCACTGTATATCTTTCCGAAATATCTTTCCACACACACAACTCTCCGTCGAGCGTCCGATTCATGGTTCTTTGTAAGGTGCGTTCCATACCTTTTTGTAATTATCTTTTTTGTATAGTCCTCGACATCTTTTAGTTATGACCATCAGTGAGCCTGGGGAAATGAATAGACCGGAAGGTCAGTCAATTGCCGATAAGCCCGGTCCCTCAGTTACCGCCCCTCTCGGAAAGTTTTGACATGCACATCCAGGTTTCCAAACTTACTCAGGACACCTTAGATGATATAATCGTAGAGTTTGGTATCCCTAGGGAACTGAATCCTATTCTCCCTCCCTCCGGTATGATGATGAATAGATTACCGGACGATAAGATAGGTATTTATGTTCATCACTTAAAGATTGGAGGTGTCAGGGTTCCTTTTTTTACTTTTTTGCTCGCTGTCATCGATTATTTTAGAGTACATATTTCTCAGCTTGTTCCGATAGGTTTAAATAGGGTGACCCTTTTTGAGCTTTGGTGTTATAGCCTGAACGTTAACCCAACGGTTCCGCTATTTCGGGTATTCTACCGGTTATGTAAGCAAGGGAATTGGTTCTCCTTTGAGAGTCGAACGGGAAAAAGGGCCAAGAAGTGTTTTGAGGAACTTCTATCCGGGCTAAAACATTGGAAGGACCACTTCTTCCTGATAGACCGAATGGTAATTCCTTATGCCATGCCCTGGAGACATAAAGATTCCAATATTAGCGATCCCTTTCGTGAGAACCATTCGGATGCCGATGCCCGCAAACTTGCTAGTAAAACTATCTTACTCCGTAAGCCTCCTGCCAGTCTCCTTTGGATGACCGGGCTTTCCTCAGTTTTCAAAAACCCGGGTCATGAGGTTATTCTAAGAGATGCCGAAGGGCATGGTAATTTAATGTCTTTATTATACGTTTATTTGTTTCCTTTCTCTTATATTATCTTCCGCTCTTAATCCAACCCCTTTTTTTTGTAGTTGTCAATATGTCGGAGTATTTGGAACTTCCGTCTTTGGAAGGGACTATGGTGAGCTCCGGTAATCCACTCCCTGAGAACCACGAGAGGCCGAACAGGACTACTTCCCCTTGTCCCCGAAGGATCCAATTCCAGACAAGTACAGGATTCAAAAGGTTATGGAAAAGGAGGATAAGGATGTGATTGCTGCCAGGGAGGAGAAGGAGAGAAAGAAACAGGAAAAGGGACTTGTAGGTAAGAAGAAGATGGCTGCTGAGGGGAGTGGGGTTCCGAAGAGGAGAAAAAGGAAGAATCTAGCTGATGAAGAGCTTATACTCTCCGATGATCATACCGTTGATGCTAATCCTCTCAACCAGGCGGAGCCCAGCGTTCAAGAGAACCCTGCTGCCAACAAGCCGGAGGGTGATGCTCATCCTGATGAGAAGATGGCTGAAAAAAATGAAACCTTCCAGCTGGATGAACAGCCAAGTAGGCAACAAGAGTACGGGACTCATGTGCGTAGTCCAAGACGTCCTTCCGACGGTGAGCAACATTTGTCTTCTTCATCTCCCTCTTCGTTTCCTTCCCTTTTTCCTTTTTTTATATATTGATTTTTCTCAGGTCTTTCTGCTCACACGGCTCATTCCCAACACCGTCCTTCTCATTCCGGTGGACCGTCAATGGAACATCAGGTTACTCTTGAAGGTACGTACTATTCTATTGTTTTTCATTTGTTTGCATGTCTCTTCATATTGTTACTAACTTCCGTTGTTTGGTTTTTACAGAGGGCCATACTGACAAAACCGGTGGGTACTTTGTTCTTGGATGGACACTGCGGGATGACATTCGGATGAATTCCTTCCGAGCCTGTCGCGAGATGATCAACAACCTTGCGACCCCGGCCGAGCAGGAAGCTCTATCCGGGCTGAATAACAACCAACTGCTTCGTCAAGCATATGTCAATGTAGGTTCTAGAGTGGCCCTTTTGGGAGAGTTGTTCACTCGCTACAGTCAGCTTCACAAGGAGTTTCGTGAGTTAGAGGCTGTCCACCAAGGTTGTGGTTCTTTGATCGACAAATTGCATGAGACCGAAGAGGAACGCAACGTGGTGAGGGGTCAATTTGACCAACTTTTGAAGGAATTTAGGGAGTTGGAGGATGAAGTTGCAGCCGCGTCAACCCGGACGGAAGGCCTAACTAATCAGTTGGAGGAGATGGAAAAGGACCGGAATGACTGGATGAAAGTCTCTTCTTCTTAGGCCTTCCGTATCAAGGATCTTGAGCAACAGCTGAAGGAAAAATCGCTTGAGGTTGACCGGTTGACTGCTGAAAACAAACAGCGAGTTACTGAGTTGGCTTCCTCCGAGGTCGTCCGTCACAACACCATCAAAGAGCTTCTCCCAGCATCCTTTCGCAGGCTCTTTGAAAGTGCTGAATACAAGAAAAGTTTGGGCCGGGTATACAGTCTATCCTATTTTGGAGGATTCATTGATGGTGTGAGAGCCGAGCGGAAGCCAGAGGACGCTTAGATGATCCTTGGAAAGGTGAAGAAATTGAACATAGACGCACCGTCCCTTTGGAAGCAGGAGTATCATAAACTCTTTCAGGCGGAGTATCATTTTGTGAAGAAGTTAGCTGAGGCACATCACCTT
>JARVZY010000773.1:0-29967 GCA_030686995.1 Artemisia argyi | reverse complement strand
GAGGAGTAAGGTGATGCTTAACCTAAGCCTACATGAACCTAAATAACTTAAAGAGACCAAATGTTACACTAATAATCAACAACAACAACACAGAATAGCTAGAACCAAACACCCCTTAAGCCTACTGATTTAAAAGATTTGAGAAGCAAATGTGGACTATACACCATGAAACTGAATCTAACACTTTTACTAACATTTAATAATCATAAACAAACTGAATTGAACAACAAATAAAACATACAAACAGTAAATGCCAAAAAGTGAAATTGCTTACAATGGTATACAATCTGAGATAGGTGACCAGGGTGCCAAACCACAATCCTATTACTCCCCCTAGGAGTACTAAACCATAAAAGTTCACAATCCACAAGCTTCCTGTCCTTCTTCTTCCTTAATACTGACTTTTTGATTTTTTTTATTTATTTTTCTTGAATTTTGAGCATTTTTAGATAAGTGCCTAGAAACTGATTAAGTAGTTAAAGAAAGCTTATTGATATCTTCTATGGACTTAGTGATCACTAAACAACAGACTTTGACAACATGAAACTTAAAATGAAATTTTTAACTAAAATTAAGACAAATGATGAGATAACAAAGAACTTTTAAATTATAACATGAAGAAAGTTGAGTCACACTTACAGTTCTTAATAAAATCCTTCTAAGCTACTGAGTACAACTTGGAAAGTAAAAATTAATAAAAACGATTTATAAAACTATGCTACAACTACCTTACACTAACTAATGCTTGTTTCTTCTTTCTATTTGACTTTTATATGCCCTGGAGTACTCCTCTGTCTTTCCCACACTTCTGTGAGCCGTTGGATGGGCTCCAAATGATCTCTACCCTTCAAATGTGTTTTGGCGGGAAAAATCATTTTGGAAGGTTTGGGTTTGGTAAGGGTAATAAATGGAGGGTTGGTATATTTAATGGAGGGGAGGGGGTATTAGTGGGGTTGGTGAGGAAATTGTGGAGTTGGAGGGGGGACATGGAAGAGGGAAACCTGGGGAGGAAGAAGGGTGAACAGTGGTGGGTGTTGGGTTTGACTGTCGTTGACCTTGGGTGTAATATCAAAGGGTTTGGAATGTTGGGCCTGGTGTGGTGGGATTGGGGTATTGGATCATGGGTTGGGTTGGATTTGGCATTGTTTGGTTTTGGATTTGTTTATTAAGGCTTAGAAATCACAAGGACCATTCATGTAATTTAGTGAAAGTGGAGGGCTGAAGTTGTAAATCTTCCAAAGTATCTTCAAGGGTGTAATTTTCCAAGAACCAAATAAACCAAGAACCAAATTTTCATTTTTCCATTTTTCAAAATTCCTAGGGACCAAATCCGACAAGTTGCCAAACTTGAGGGACCAAAACTGACATTTCTCTAAACTTTACACCCAAGGACTAAAATTGATATTTGTGATTTCTCAAGGACCAAAAATGATTTTTCTTTCAAATATATTTCACCAGGGACCAATCCTGCCAAAGTTTGAAACTCCAGGGACCAAAATTGAAAATTTCCAAAACTTTTGAGATTTTTCACCAAAGGACTAAATATGACAACTTATGATTTTAAAAGGACCTTTGGTGATAATTTTCCATATTTTGAATGACCAGGGACTAGTTTTGACATTTTATGAAAGTTGGGGGAATGAAACTGCTAATTTTTCAAACTTTGTACGTTTTTCATCTGTTTTTACTCATTTTGCATCTAAAACATATAAAACACAATTTTGGAATATTTTCAGTATTTTGATGCATTTTTGAGTGTTTTTGTATGTTTTGCAGTTCAGATTTGACCAAAAATGATGAGTGTTTGAGCATTCATCATTGACTCCACTTTTTGCGCAATATCCTTGATACTTGGTTTAGAATCATCAAGATCATTAAAGATTAATTGTTCTTCCACAACCCGTTCACATACTTCCTTGATCAAGACAGCATCGCCGGGGAACATCTTGAAATTCACCATTTGACTCCAGAGTCGTTCTAATTTCATTTGTTTCATGACTTCATCCACCACCAATTTTGTAAGACTTTCTTCCACGGTTTGAATAAAAGGTACTGATATTGAACTGCATGAAACACCTTCTACACACGCGTCTCCTTGATCAGAGCCAACTTCTGCATAGCTTTCTGGTACAATTTCTAAAGACTCTTGGGCTGTTATTAATCCTACTTCAGACTCATTGGTATCATCCAACTGAGTTTTTAAACTCTCTTCATCTACTGTTTTATCAACAACATTCGCCTCATTAGAATCATCTAGCTAAATTATAATTATGTTACATATATATATATATATATATATATATATATATATATATATATATATATATATATATATATATATATATATATATATATATATATATATATATATATATATCTCTACATTATATATAACAGGAGGCATTTGAAGGATATGCCCAGTCATTGTCCAGTCAATGCCCAGTAATTCAATTTCAGCCATGTCATCAGCCATGTCATCACATTGTAAGCAATTTTTTAAATTTATTTTATTTTCATTTTTTTTTAATTATTTTCGAAAATGAAGTAGTATTTTTAAAATTAAATTCGTTTAAATATTTAGTGTAAAAATGAATTGCACGTGATTCGAACATTAGATGTTTAGATTGAATGCAAACGTCCAACCAATGGAGCCAGACCATTGATTGTGATGAAGGACCAAAAACAACGTAAATATAAGGCTAAATATTTAGAAAACTAAATCTTATCATTTAATTTGACAATGTATACGACCTAAATAAGTTAATTTGACAATATATACGATTTATAATCACATTATTTTAACCTAATTGTTGCGGCTCTCCAAATTCTATTCCACATAATTCATATTCTGCTATTACTAATTGATTTTCATGTTTTAATTTGCAGGACACGGCTGGTGCTATGATGCTTGCAAACGTGTTTGTGTTGAATACGCCTCCTACTTAAGTTTTGCTTTTTAAAGCTACAAGTATTATTATTTTTATGAATTACATTCCGTTTCGTTAGGTATTATTATTTTTATGAATTACATTCCGTTTTGTTACCTTATCATAAATCTAAGCATTGGAATACTATTGCTATTGCGCATAATCAGCTTCAAATGCCTTATTAGTTAATCTTACATAATTGGTATATATATTTAGTAAGCATTAAGACTTCTAACAAAAGTTTGAGTGACCTTTGACGGGACAATGGTGAAACTTGGTTTCTAGGTGTTTATAATGAAGTCCAATATGACTGTAGTTCAGCACATAACTACGACCTTCTTACTTGCTTATCTTAATGACTGATATAAAAAAATGGACGAAAAGGGCTGAGGGGTATATGAGACGGAAAGTGAAAGAGCTGAATCTTTTAGAATTCCGAGTACATACAGCCCGTTGCTATGATTTTTTTGATAGTTTAGGTTCTTATATATATATCAGTAATCGCTTTTTAACACCTTGAATCGTTTTTCTTTATTTTAGTTGTAGGTTAGTACTTTGAATGTATGAGACCTTGGTGTTTGCAAATTTCATTCGATATTTATTTTCTATATTTTGGTAACTTTTTTGTCTTCCATTTTTACTCCCTCTTATATTGAATCAATGGCGTGACCAACAGATTGTAACCGAGGATGCCAAAGACGCCAGCTTTCGGCCTCTCGCTGGTGATTGGTAAGCAACCCAAGCTCAAAAAGGTAAAAGTAGCTGGATCATTTTATCAAACTCTTCCCAATATATAGACTTGCAGTGTTCTCATATTTGCTAGCCGTCTATTGTTTTTACCAGGAAATTAAACAATGAGGAAACTAAAAGAGTTATTCAGGTCCTCAAGTTGAAACTGGACTTTTCTACACAATGTTGAAACACGTCGAATCTGCAGGTATATATACTTAAACTTCCAAAAGAATGTTGACAACCGCATATCTATAGGAGCTTATTTAATAGGATGGAAAAAAAACCATTATTGTTGGATTCACTTCCGCTTGATGTTGTCGTTATAAGTCATCTGTTGAAGATCAAGTTAGCTAAAAACAAGATAAAAAAACTTTTCCTAAAGAAAACATTCCATAATTGCAATTTAGTATTAATCTATATTGTCTATCAATGTTCTTTATATATATATTTCAATCATTTATAATTAATACTCAATGCATGTGCACTCAATTATAACGGGCAACATGTGAAACCACCATCAGGTTATATATACCTAGGGAGGTGCGACGAGGTCTGCCAACACTGTGGTGCTTTTTTTTGGTATGAACAGCATATAAAATGGATATCATTCATGCTCCTAACAACTACAACTTTTCTTTACAGGTGTCAATAACATATTTGAAATATTTAATGGTGATATTGATATATATTAAATACTGAATGCATAACTTTGATACGTGCAGGCGCGGTTACATCAGCTATACACGATCATTAGTATATAGTTATGACACATAAACACTTTTTTAGCGTTTATTACTACTATATTTGTGTGGAATATTATCAAGTGAACATTTATTGGTGTTATTTCTTAATGATTATAGTCCTTTAATCACAATTCACGAACCAAACAAGAACTTCTCATACTAAGTAGGAAAAAACCTCATAAATCCGTTATTAAATCTTTTATGTCTTTTCTCATGTATCTAATGAAGTGATACAGGTTGTCTAACAAGGTATATTGATATTGTAGGCGAGAACATGAATTCAAGGTTGCTGTGAAATTTGATGCGACAAAAGATATTGATCATCTTCATCAGTTTTTAAGTGGTAAACAGCGTGATAATCCTCAAGAAACCAATCAAGCTCTTGATATACTCCTAACAAAAGCTGCTTCGCGCGAGCATGTTACAATTTGGCATATTCAGCCGTTTCTAACTGTATGAGGTTTTAGCTCTTAAAAATTGATCATTTGTCTTTCATATGCAGAAGGATAATTGTTTGGAAATCGCTATTTAGCACTGCATTTAAGATGGGTACGCTTGGCAATGGTGGCAAATATTAATGTGCAATGTAAGTATATTATTGTGGTTATGATTTAGATGTGTGATCCTAATGTGCAATTGATTTGAACTGTTTTTTTCCTTATCTGCCCTAATATTTCAAATTTCCAAGTAATGTTAATATGCTTTATATTATTCAATCACACAACAGCGGACGCAGTAATTCATTCAGCAGGTGGACCTAAATTATAGACGGTGGTGCTAACGAATGAACATGCTCCTCAAAGGAGGATATAGACCTAGATATTGGGAAGGGTGTCCCTACTTGCCCAATGCTAAGCAAGGTACCTTTATAATCAGTTTCAGAGTATGCCAACTCAATCTCATATGCTAGAGATGGCTCTTTATTGTGCTACATGTGTGATTGCAGCCCTATATCTGTTCCACAATGAATATACTCAAACATTCGTAAATGATTACCTTGATATTCAAACATATAAAAATCAGGAAATTAGATCTGCAAAAGTGATCCCAAACACCCCCTTTAAATGTTTCAAAAAGAGTTCCACCTATCCTGAATGTAACTTTATATAACTTTTTTTGGTATGTTAGAACATGACCAGACTACTTAAAAGTTGAATTTGTATCGTTAACTATCTTTGAACTTATAAAAGATCGATTCTTTTGAGGTTATGGATCTTTTTAAGCATACAATAAATATGGATTTTGGACATCGAAATCATTCTAGAACTTCAGAGACGAATACTAGAAATTGGAAATAATGCTGCAAATGTTCTGCGTCAGGACATTGTCCAGGGCCTCATAGACTTCTTGGATCACAATAATGCCATGGTTCAGCTATTCAGGATAGCAAGAGATAAGATCAACGAAAGAGACGTTCCTGATTTTAAGCTACGTCTCTATGATGTGGCAGGAGCTACTCAGTATGAGCTTCCAACAGCTGATTCTATTGGGGCATTGGTATTCGAATCAGGCCCAGAAACGTCCTCAGATTTTGACATTGTTATAGAAAGACACTCTTGCGAGCCGGAAAGGATTAACAAACTGTATCCTTGCTATATGTCGTTACAGCTGCCACTTCTATTTGCCTATGGTGAGCAAGGGTACCACATTGGCCTTCGGTTGCTTGACAGGGCCAACGCACCAACACAGGATGATAAACGTATGTCCATGAATGCTTATTATGCATACCAGTTCCATGACCGGCTAAACCGTTACGGGCTATTGACAAGGGGCGGTCGTCTTTTCCAGTAGTATGTTGGTATGGCATATTGCACCATAGAGCAAAATATAATGGATTTCATCGGGGCTATTTTTTTCGGGTTTGTAGATAATTCTTGATGTACCCTGGTACCTTAACATGTTATTGTCAGTCCGTGCTCGATATTTTGCTCGAAAGCACATGCTCAAATGTGTCATGGGTGAGCAAGGAAATTTTTTTGAGACACTCTTCAAGTTAGTATATCTTTCTTTACCTCCAATTAAATTCTTTAACGCTATACTTCCATGTTGGTAATCAACTTTTATATTTATCGTGACGTTTAAAAAACTTGGACCAAATAGTATCTTAGCGCAAAAACCATTTCGGTTGCTAATGTATTAAACATTGTAATTTATTGTGTGGGATTTACAGGTACATAAAGGCCGAGCATATACCATACTTTCATGGTGGTATGGATGACCCCATTCTGGACGATGTACGCATGCCACGGTACAAGGAACCGGTAATTTCTGAGTTCAAGATCAATGGTGGCGAAAAACTTGATGTTCAAATCGATGGCATTGTGGTAATATAACACTACTATCATTTTAATTCTTTTGTACATTATCAATGGCATTGAGACGTGTCTGTGATATTTTGTCTCTGCAAAATTCTCATTTTTCTAATTGGTTTATTTGCCATCATTTTAGTCTTTATGGAATATTTAATGTTAAAACAGTAAAAAAAAAATGGTATATCCCTAGCTAATGCAATCCTAGATAAAATGTAACATTATTTATACCTTAATATGCAGAGAGGTGCAAAAGTAACATGGCAAGCGGTTGGGGGAGGGTGGGATTTGGAATATCATGCCAAATTTGTTCCTGATTTCAATCCAAACTTAGCGATCGTGGTGAAGGAGCCAAGCAAGATGAAACGTGAAGCCCTACTATGGCATGACACTTATACAGCAGAAGAAGCTGGGAAAATTGTTTTAGTATTTGATAACACACCTAACAAGAACGGAGAGGTTATCGCATATCCGTATAGTACAACATTTGACACTCAGCAGCCGTTTAAGAGAGAAAGAAAATAGTACAACAATCTATGTTAAGGGTCGCATGATTTTATCATACTGCATATTAAAAGATTTGTATCATATAATATTGGAGTCGTGTTTCGGACATTATATGTGCATTTTGATACTATGGTTACAGAGGAAACATATATACTTTTGCTCGGTATATTAAGGCAATAGCATATTTTTTGCTTGGATACCAAATATGTTTTGTGTAAACAGGGGATTTTACTAAATTAAGTGCTTATATATAAATGTGTATATTATTAGCCTCTTATTGGAGAGAGACAAGCTTATGTCTCTCCCAATTAAGAGCCACTAAAGGTTTTGGGCCCACTTTTCTCTCCACTAAGTGAGGCGTGGCGAGGCAGCATGGCCAACCCTCACGTCTTAGGAGTTATGGCGAAACTATAGCGTTTTTAAAGGCGTAACTTAAAGCGGCACAAAATATGAAAAATTTTATAAATTTATATATTATATCATATTTGATATATATCGAGTTTACAAAAAGTGTTAAACATAAGTAATTTAGTCAAGAAACTATCCTTGCATATAATCTTCTTAATTTCTTTCAAATAAAACATTTTTCATCGGAGTTTAATTAAAAAATGCGTCGTGTCTCATGCCTTTTCATGCATCATCTCACGGCACACCGGCCTTGAGCCGACGCTTTAGTCTATTGTGTAACGTGAAGGTCATTTCGGATACTTATTCGAAAATTGCCTATCGGCACCGTTTAGATTATACATAATCAAAAGCCGTTTAGTGTAAGGAAAAAATAACCAGTTACTGAAAATTTTCAAAAGAGAAAACTATTATCATTACTCATTTTAGTTTCCATCTGTTTACCAAATGCACAAACATTTTCCAGCCAGCTATAATTAGAAACCATCAGAATAAATCAATAACCTCGAGCAAAATCTACAAGATAACTATGGTCGGGGTGAAGAAGGGGTCATCACCGCACCTCTCGATGACACCGAGCAAAATTGGTAGGATCGTGTGAGGAGTCTGGTCGTGGTTAAGGTTTTGTGTGTATTTTTTTTCCCCTTTTGCTATCAATAATAAAAAGTGGCAGTGGTTCGTAGCGTCATTGCTGGGTAAAAGTGGTGGGAATGTGACGCTGAGGTGATCACCTTTATTAAAAATCCAAAGGTATTAAACAAAGGTATTAAACAAACAATCAACAATACCCACAAAACAAAAACGCATAATCTCATAAGCCACATATAAGCTTACACAAACACCCCCTCAATCTAACCATCATTCAATTCCAATTTTCAAAAAACCTTAACACAACCCAAAAAAAAAATAAAAAAAAAATGGTCATCACCTTTATTAAAAATATACTCTTATCACATTTTAGTTACACGCAATGCACTAGCTTATTACCTCATTTTGTAGGCTTATTAGCTTATGTGATTTGGGCTTATTTTCCAAAAGCTCAAAATTTTCATGTTTATTTTGAGTTTACAATTATCAATGGTATAAAACGATTTAATGTGTGTACTTAAAAAATTATCATAAAAAAATGGAACGTTCAAAAAACAATGGTCACAATTAAACAATAACTACATTTACGTAACAACATGCTAACATTATTAATAAAAATATAATTACAAGTCAATGCACACATTAAAACAAATAAAAAATTTTGTTGTTAATTTTTTCATGTCGTTGGTTATCTTGCCTTAAATTAACACACCATTTGTTGTTAATTTAGGTAACTTAATGGTCCCATAACAAGGATAGAGTAAAAGCAATTTGAGCATTTGGCGTTAAATATATGTTCTTTGGACAAGATGTACCTCAATTCAAAAGCATAACAAAGATGACAGTCTATATGGATCATCATGACCCCAAAACTCATTTTACATATAAAGGGGGACTCATTAAAATATACATCAACCTCCCCTTTTCTTAAATTTTTTAAACGTAAACTAATACTATAACAAAATTAAATAAAATCAACGTCCTTAAAAATAATTTTTCATTTACTGACACAATAAAAAAAAAAAAAAAAAAAAAAAAAAAAAAAAAAAAAAAAAAACACGACATTTGATTATTTCCTAAACTAATAAATTCAATGGATATTTACAAGTCATGGCCGCCCATCGTACATGATTAAATAAAAATGTAAAATTACATGGGCGGGCTTCGAAAACTAGTATATATATATATATATATATATATATATATATATATATATATATATATATATATATATATATATATATATATTTAAAGAAAAAAAAAAAAAAAACCTTACATTTGTTCATGCCTATTTTGTCACTGTAAACCTCGACAATGGTTGTCGTTGATACCAATTGGCAAGATCATTAAAGATTAACTGTTCTTCCACAACCCGTTCACATACTTCCTTGATCAAAACAGCATCGTCGGGAACATCTTGAAATTCACCATTTGACTCCAGAGTTCTAATTTCATTTGTTTCATCCACCTCTTTTGTAAGACTTTCTTCCACGGTTTGAATAAAAGTTACTGATATTGAACTACAAGAAACACCTTCTACAGACACGTCTCCTTGATTAGAGCCAACTTCTGCATAGCTTTCTAGTACAATTTCTAAAGACTCTTGGGCTGTTATTAATCCTACTTCAGGCTCATTGGTATCATCCAACTGAGTTTTTAAACTCTCTTCATCTACCGTTTTATCAACAACATCCGCCTCATTAGAATCATCCAGCTAAATTATAATTATGTTACATAAAAAAAAAAAAAAAAAAAAAAAAAAAATACTTACATTTGTTCATGCCTACTTTTATCACTGTAAACCTCGACAACGGTTGTCGTTGATACGAATTGGTGTGCAGCAAAAGGTACATTTTCTCTTCAGATTAGCGCATCACAAAGAGCATGCAATATGGCTTTTCTCACACTGCAAATGCAACAAACAGAAAACGTCATTCCTAATTAAATCTTTGTTGCTTATTGTACATTTGAAGGGTGTTTTGGATTTATTTTCTAATTGAAAATTATAAGCACCCCAAAACAGCAATTATCAGGTCTGTAACTAACTTCTCATAAGGGTATTACTTAGATTGCTTCATAATCTTAAAGTTATCATAACAACAAAAATCTTAAAGTTATCACCAGTTGCAATTTTAACACGATTCAAATAATCTTCAGTAGCTCAAAAAATATATATCTCGGTCTGCAAAATACCGAAGACAAAAAGAACAATCAAGTAAGACGTTTGAGCCTTGTCAAATCCCAACACAAAAAATGATACCTCTTGTATCCAAGAATAGTTCCCTGCCGTAAAGTCTAAGTGACATCAAAACAAAAAATAATTAGCTTATATTAACATTAATAATAATTTATTCTCAAATATATATGATAACTCACGACATAAACATAGTTGTGATGTTTTCACTGAACAAATTCTTTTAGAAGTTTATTAATCAACTGAAGACAGTAACAAATGACCTTTATAAATATGGTTGTATCAACATAAATAGCATAATATAATACCTTCTCAAGATAAGGGCACATGTAATCAATCCAAGCTACAAAAATAAGAACAAACTGTTAGTTATATGGTGAATGCACATAGTGAGGAATAATATACTATATTAGCAATCAAATGTGATAAATAACACATGATTATTCAACATGCAAATGATATAACTGATCACTGAGAATGGCGGGTTGATTTGTGTTCAGTATAAAAACATTGTGCGATGTGTATAACAGCATACTGAGAAGACGATTGTTTCTAGAGGATACGAGATTAGGGCTGAGGAAAAATTAGGTTTTTTTCTAGGTGATGAATGAATAAAAAGTCGGATATTACAAGTTATATTTATTAGGGAATGCAGTAGTTTTCATACCTTTATAGATTTTAGTTTGCAAAATAAATACAAAACACTGTGTTGGTGCAATGGTTAACATATGTTTGGCACTTATTCACAACCATGTTCGAATCCAGCACTTTGTACTTTTGTAGAAATTAATTCTGGATTTCCCAAAGTAGTGTGCTTATGTGGACATATTTTAGATGATACAAATTAAATTAATTATAAAAATACAAATTAAATTACTTACATACATAGACAGAATGTGATGACATGGCTGATAATGAATTACTGGGCATTAACTGGACAATAACGTGGCATTATCTACGTTTAACGCCTCTTGTTATATATATATATATATATATATATATATATATATATATATATATATATATATATATATATATATATAGTTAACGAAAAGTGTTTGATCGAATCGGTTTTATCTAAAATACTTATATATATAAAATATAAATTATAACATTTATATTTTATTAAAAACCTTTAAGTTTTGAAAAGTTTACGTTTTTACCCCCTAAGGAATAACTTTACACCGTTAGTCCAAAAAACGTTATTTATTTTTATTTATAGTCCAAAACTCTTTTATTTTTACATTTTACACCCAAAACTTTCTAGATTTACAATTTTCATCACAAAAATGTCAAAATGACACTTTTCCCTTAAACTTTGCATATTTACAGTTTTAGTCCCTCGGTTAGAACTTTTTGCAAATTTAGTCCAAGTTTCACCCACTTGAAAACTTAACATTTTTATTTTCTAAATAAGTTGGAAATAGCTTATTTAAGCTGTGAAAACAGCTTATTTGTGAAAAAAAAGCTTATTTTGAGTTAAATGGGCCTTTAACGAGCTAATCTTAGGCCCGTTAAGGTTTTTTAAATCTTTAGGCTTGGGAAACTATTGGGTTTAGCTTTGGGCTTATGTTTGGACTCTAAAAACTTTGAAAAACAGCTTGTACCGTCAGCTTATTACATAAGCTTATTTTTGGCTTAATGGGCTTATAAGCCCAAACATATATTTGAAAGTTTTATAAAAACGCGACATGCTTTAGGGCTATACGAGGGATCAAATAGGTTTGTGAGAGTGAGTTATTTACGTGTATCATTACTTCATTAGTTTAACATGTGGTCTAGTAGTTCAAGTCATAAAATAGGGTGTCGTGTATATAATTTCGAAAATACATGGCCAAAGTGAATCGACTCTAACCAAGCCAAAACAATTTTGTAACTCTAAAATTTTCTAAGTGTTTAGAGTTTAAAACGTATAGGCTATACGACTTAGAAACGTGTTACTTATAGTACTTATAAGTGGTTATAAATGAAATACGCCTTACTTAACTTGGTTTATATTGTGATAAACTTATGATCGAGCTCCTAATACTTATAGGTTATATCTTAATTTTAACGAGAAACTTATTAAAGTAAACATGGTGAAACAAAACTAAGACGTATGGGAAATATTAGCAAGGGTGGTTTTAACTCACCTCACCAAGGGGTGGTGGAGTAGAATCGAGACTTGGAGCTAGGAACGACCAAGGAAAGCTTGAGCTTGACTCCCACGTACACACAAGTCATCCAACATATAAAATTTACTTGGTACGAGACTTCCAAAGGCTTACCAAGGTTATACATTAACCAAATGACTTAGAAACAAGTTTTTGAGTGTAAGTGAGATTTTGGAAGTGTGCATGAGTCGTATACATGCATGTAGGCATGCATATATATAGGAGAGACTTAGAAAATGTGTGGAATTCTAAACGTGGTGACCAAGGAGTATGGTACGAGGAATAGAAACTCAAATATTGTAGAAATGATGGAAATTGGTGGTGGATCATCCTTGTGTGCATACGAGCAAAAGAAAGACAACAATAAGGTTCATGTTTGTGTTTTTATGTTGTAAAAAAATGTGGTCAACAAGGGGAAGGGTAGGATTCTCATGCAAATAGTGGAGTTGGTGCATGATTTCGTCCTTGTGGAGTGTTTGCCGAAAAAAAACAACAAGATAACATGAAAGGAGGTTGAGTTTATTGGTAGAGAGATGGTCAATTCCTTTTAAACTATGCATGACCTTTGTAAGAGATCTCATAGTGCCTCTTAAGTCCAAAACGAGTAGAATATGGAAGGGATTACACGTATACGTCCTTGTGGTATGTTAACGAGAGAAAACAACAATAAAAACCGTCATTATACTTGTCTTGACTCATTTGTGGGTTTGTGGAAGTCAAAATCATACTAAAAATGTTTTTTAAATGTTTTTGTGAAACTCGAGGGGTTTTGAACTTGGAAATGTATTTTGGTTCTTGTGGTTACGTAATAACGAGGCTGAGCTTGGTTTGATTTTCAATGACTAAACGTACACGTTAGGAAAAACATTTTGTCACGTATGATACTTGGGCAGGAGTATTAACGAGGGGTGCAAAAATATCTAAGTGTCGTTTATAAAAATCGAGAGTAAACGGGGCAAAGTAAACGAGTAGAGGCATGGTTCGAAAATATTAAAAGGTATTTTGGGCTTGGATTTGGTTTGTTGGGCTTACGGGTGGACTAAGCCCAAAGAGAAAAATAAAATAAATAAAAAGGATCCGTTTGGCTTGTGTGGTGTGTAGCAGAATTGGGCCGAGGCCCAATGAGGTTTGTAGGCCCATATGGTTCGTCTCGAAAGTCGTGTCGAAGTTATGAGTAGTTACTGAGTGTTCGTGGAAGTTTTCGTGAGCTCGGGAATTTATTAGGATGTATTAGGTTAGTTATCGGATTATATATATATATATATATATATATATATATATATATATATATATATATATATATATATATATATATATATATATATATATATATATATATATTACGTTACTTAATAAACGTTATTTATAAAAATATTTATTCGCGATACTTAGACTATCTAGGTTCGTGTGTAAGCGCATTCCAAAGTAAACGGTAATCACAAACGACGTTGTGATTAAAAAAAGTGTATCTCGACTAACAAACAAAATTTTTTGTTATTGGTAAAAACTGTTTTTAAATTATCGTAATGATTCGTAAATCATAAGTTTGCATTTACTATTCATGATGGAAAATTACGGGAGGTTACAGTTTTCATCATCTGTTTCACCACTTCCGAGATCATCTTCAACAACAAACCGAACTTGTTCGGCATCATCAACACTCATAACCTCGCTACCTCCGGACTCGTTCAACAACATCAACACTCATAACCTCGCTACCTCTTCGTTCATTATTATCAACACTCATAACCTCGCTACCTTCTTCAACATTCTGATCTTGGTCAACAGAATCAACAACCATACATATGTTACTTACGCTACCTAATTCAACACTCTCAATTTTTTCAACATCAGCGACACTACCTGCACTACCTTCAACACTTTTAACGTGTACAATTTCTGCAATATTATCTATAGCTTCGATAATATTGATGATTTTCGATCAGATTCGAATGAATTTGATGACTAAATCTACTCTGATTGAATTTTATTCGACCTAATTTGATGATTAATTATAAATTTAGTAGATGATTTTGATTATTTTCAGATCGGATTTGAATGATTTTGATGATTTACGAAAGGATTTGATGACTAAAGTGCTGCAATTGAAGAATAAGTGATGAATTAAATGGATGATTTTTGGATCTTTCATGTGTGTGTTTTATTTTGTGTGAGGGAGAAAAAAATTGTGGCTATGTATGTGTATGGTTCGTGAATTAAGAAGGAAAAAAGAAAAATTTTGGGGAAAAAATGTTTTTATTTTGGACCACAATGCCCCTTTAGCGTAAATATCAAATTTAATCTTGGCTTTTGGATGAAAGTAGATTGGATGGCTATGATCTTACCATTTGATATTTGAAAATAATATATACTATATGGATCTCATCCCTATCATCATATGGTAACCCTGCATTGATTATTTGATGAGATTGTTAATTTTCTGAGAAAACTTTATTTATCTTGACCTTTTGATTGAAAATATTATATTCATTCAAATTTAATACATAACTAGAATGGTACCTGCGTAATGCGGCGGCGGGTACCTGTGACTATATTTTGCATTATTCGGTTATTCGGTTACACATTTAGTTGTCTTTATGCTTTATAAGTACATATGGTAGAGATGGTTAAGTCAAATAATTTTAGTTTGAACAATCAACCTGCTTCCTAACAAACTTCCTAACCAACTTGCTTCTTAACCAACCTGCTTTCTAACCAATTAATTTTGAAATCCTTCTATAATAAGCAAGTAAAAGTTTGAATTCTAAGCCTTTCTAATTATAGAATAGTCTCAAATGCCTTATATAGTAGTATAGATGTACTATGGATGTAAGACAAGTTTTGAGTAAAATATATTTGCAAGTTTTAGAAAAGGCTACTGATTTGCACACTCAAAGTACAAGCGGTTAAAGCAGAATATTTAATATTGTACAAGTATTTAATGCAGAGATGAATGTCTCAATCATTCTACAAAGTGTGCAAATTAATTCCCTTTAGAAAAAGACTAGGCGTGTATCCTTACATAGTGATTAGCATGAGATTTTACAGCGACAAATGGTTATAGTAATTTAAACGTGATCTCTATTTTCCTTGTTTTCAAGAAACATTTGTAACACACAAAAGTGTTTTTCCATCTAAACACTTCCATAATATTTTCTGTTCCATTCATCCTATATATGAGCCCACAAACAAGAAAACCATAGGCCCAAAAGAATCCCAAACATCACGCGCCATAACAAACTATAATAAACCATGCACTTCAAACAAACACAACTGACAACCCTAAACACAAGTTACCTCTCAACCCTGAAACGCACGTGCCAACATCTCGAACTATACGGACTCCCTCCACCTCCTCACACCGTCAGATCATCCCACACGTGTCAAAACAACGGCCAAGATATTTTCATTTCCATATCCATGTATAAAAACCACATTGTGTGAATGAAATAGTAATAACAAAGAGAGGAGAATGGAGAAGGAGCTGATTGAATTGTTTGAGTCGGTGAAGAAGGCGGCAGATGCGGCGGAGGAAGAGAGGTGTTTGGATGCCTTGAATTCTTTGAAGAAGTTTCCTGTTAATTATCAATTGCTCGTTTCTACACAGGTTTTTATTTTCTTTTTCTTTTTATGTTATATATTATTCAATGTGATTAATTCATTTGTTTTTTTTAATGTGTTTTGTGTTTTAGGTCAGTTTCGGTTTTTTGAGGTATAAATAATGTGAAAGTTTTGATTTTTAATTTTTTTTTAATATTAATTGTTGCTATAAAATTAGTTTTTTTGATTTTATGATGTTTTTGTTGAAATTGAGAATTTTTTGTGGTACAAATAATGTGAAAGTTTTTATTTTTATAAAATTTCCCAATTCTTTGACAATAATAATAAAGAAAGTTTTATAGGAATGTTTTTGATGTAAAATTGGATATGTTTGAGTTTTACGCGAATTTAATTTAATCTTTTGATGTTATTTTGGTATAAATAATGTGAAAGTTTTGATTTTTAGAGTTTATCTTGTTGACAGATAATTTAACGCTTTTCTTTTAATATATCAAGTGTTGTTATTGTAATTGGTTTTTATAAGATTAGTTGTGATTGGATGTTATCTATGTGTGAACTTGAATTTGATTTGAAGTGTGTTGAATTGGAAGTTTAATTTTTAATTCACTGGCATGTTACAAGTCGGAGATAGATGTTTGTGAACAGAATAGTTTTCAATTTGATGGTCACAGGCTGTAAAGAAACTGGATTTTCGGATGTTTTGGTTAATATCTAGAATGCGAGGTGTAAATCATATGAAAATTTAAATTTATAAATTTTAATATGCTGGCTTTTCAAGGACAGGCATGCTATTGAAGGAACATGTATACGAGAATGAAAACATATGAGTAAACTGTAAAAGTGAATGTAAGATGCGGGGAAATTTAATTCGTTATGAAATTTAGGTGAAATTTGATTTCATATTTTGATGAAATTGGGATTTTTTTAGGTAAAAGTAATGTGAAAGTTTTGATCCCGTATATATTATGTGACCTTGATTTGCATTTTGTGTAATGTTTTATCTGTGCGTAATGGAATGCATGTAAGTTTTAGGTTAACTTTGATTGAATTTGGAGGTAGGTAGGTTCTGATTTTAGAATGTTTTGGTTAAATTTGAGGTATGAATATAAGAGCATCCACTATGGTGGTTTATAAATAGGTCTAAAACCTTTTGAAGAGATCCATAAATTTGTGAACCATAGTGAGAAACCATTTCAATCCTAGGTGGAATGAAAAGATCTAAGATCTTGAAGAGGTCTAAACTATTTCTATTTTCTAATTTATTTTTCATTTTGAAAATGTTTGCTGTGTTTTATAATATGAAAAGCTAACCAAGTTTATCCGGAGTAGAAATAGGTTCATAATATGAAAAAGATTATAACTTGATGATGTATTAATTTTATAAACCTTTTCAGAGGTTCGTCATAGTGGATGTCCTAATGAAATGTTTGATTTGTAATTAGTAGCATGCATGTTACTGAAATAACGAAGAAAAAAAATACACGTAAGAGAGAATGTAGGTTAGCCGATTTTATATGTTTTCATTCAAATCGAGAATTTGTGATTTAAACTTTAACTAATATGAAGCTTTTGATTTGCAATTGTTGGCAGGTCAAAGATAGTCATGTTATTAAAACGCGTAAAATGGAATGTTGGTTATCATATATTTGGATGTTTTGTCTGAATCGAGAATTTGTCGTGTAAATAACTAAATGCTTATAACACGTAGAATTTGATTTTTAATTCATTGAAATTCAAGGACAGGCATGCATGGTAAGTTAGAATAAGGAAAAGAAGGTGTAAAAACGAATGTAAGACGTAAGAAAAACAAAGGCTAGCCAAGGTCTTGAATGTTAGTAAAATTGAAATTTGAGGTATAGATAATATGAAATGTTTGATTTTATATGTAAGTGTTGTTAATCTAGGTTTGTGTTATGTTTAATCTGCTGGAATTGAATGCATGTAGTTTCTGTTTGAAGTTTAGGTTAAATTTGATTGGATTTTGGAAGTAGGTTATCTGATTTACGATGTGTTAGTTGAATTGGAGAATTTGGGGTACAAGTAATATTAAAATATTTATTTGTGATTAATCGCGTGTTGCGAAATGACGAAAACAGCGTAAAAAGGAATGTATGTTATCCAATTTATGGACGTTTCTTTCTAAATCGAGAATTTGTGGTATTGATAATATGAAAATTAGAGACTCTAGTTCGTGAAATGTACTGGCATGCTTGATATAGAAACAACGAAAAGAAGGTTTAGATGAAATTTGATTTTGCTATAAAATTAGGTTTTTCGATTTTATGATGTTTTTGTTGAAATTGAGAATTTTTGTGGTATAAATAATGTGCAAGTTTTGATTTTTATAAAATTTCAATTCATTGACAGATAAAACAAAGTTTTATAGTACAGTAATGTTTTTTTATGTGAAATTGGATATGTTCGAATTTTAGGCGAATTTAATTTAATTTTTGGATTTTTTTTGGGTATAAGTGAGTTTTGATTTTTAAAAGTTTATCTTAATTGACAGATAATTTAACGCTTTTCTTTTAATATATCAAGTGATGTTATTGTAATTGGTTTTTATTATGCTAGTTGTGATTGGATGTCATTTATGTGAACTTGAATGCGATTTGAATTGTGTTGAATTTGAGATACGAGTTTAATTTTTAATTCACTGGTGTGTTTATAAGGCGAAGATAGTTGTTTGTGAACAGAATAGTTTTCAATTTGATGGTCACAAGCTCTAAAGAAACTGGGATTTGGAGGCAGGCTATGTTACTGAAATAACCAAGGAAAAAAAACGTTAGAGAATTTAGGTTGTTCGATTCTTAGATGTTTTCATTCTAATCGAGATTTTGTGATTTAAAACTTTAACTAATATGAAGATTTTGATTTGCAATTGATGGGATGTCAAAGATAGTCATGTTATTAAAGTAAAGAAAAAATGTGTAAAATAGAATGTAGGTTATCTTATTGGATATTTTGTCCAAATCGAGAATTTGTCGTGTAAATAACTAAATACTAATAACACGTAGAATTTGATTTTTAATACTTTGACATTCAAAGACAGACATGCATAGTAAGTTAAGATAAGGAAAATAAGGTGTAAAAACGAATGTAAGACGTAAGAAAAACAGAGGCTAGCCAAGATCTCAAATGTTATTAAAATTTAGAATTTGAGGTGTATAGATAATATGGAAGGCTTGATTCTATATGTTATTGTTGTTAATCTAGGTTTGCGTGACTTTTAATCTGTGTTTAATTGAATGCATTGAATTTCTGTTTGAAGTTTAGGTTAAAATTGATTTGATTTTGGAAGTAGGTTGGTTATCTGATTTCATGATCTTTTCGTTGCATTGGAGAATTCGAGGTACTAGTAATATTAAAATTTTATTTATGATTAATTGCTTGTTGTGAAATAAAGAAAAAAACGTAAAAAGGAATGTATGTTATCCAGCTTCTTGATGTTTCATTATAAATCGAGAATATGTGGTATCAATAAAATAAAAATTAGAAACTCTAGTTCTTGACATGCTTGCTGTAGAAACAACTAAAAGAAGGTGTAAAGCCGAATGCAGGTTTTCTGATTATCAAGTGTTTTCATTCAAATAGTGAGTTTGTGGTTTACATGATATGGAGATTTTGATTTGTAAGGACCGGCATGTTATAGAAACAACAAAAAGGTATAAAAAGGGATGGAGAATGTGAGATAAATAGAGGCTTGTGAATAAATTAGTTTTTGATTTGGTGGACACATGCTGTAAAAAACCAGATCTTGATGTACATCACTTGTTAATGTAAAATTGAAGGCAACGCTATCGGAAAAGTTGTGCTAATAAATTTGAAATTTATCTTTTATTGTTGTTTCTTGAAAAGTGGCTCTTAAGTTTATTTCTGATCGCATTTGCAGTAATGATTGTATGAATTTCACTAAAGATACAGAAACAAAAGCAAATTTTATAGGTGTTGTGGATTTGCAATCTTGTGTACCAAATTATATAATACGAGAATTGCGTAATGCTTGCTGATGGAAAAAATAGTAAATTTTGTTTGGAATTTTACTAAGAAACATTTCATTAACGACATCTGTGAAAGGAAACTGTTTATTGGAATAGAATAATACTTGAATTGATATGTGGCTTGTGCGGTGGTTATTGACCCGGGGATTATTAATTACACACTGATGAATATTTATTGATATGTGATTTCTGTAGGTGGGAAAACGTCTTCGTCAGTTAACAAAACATCCAAAGAAGAAGATTCAGTCACTTGCGTCTGAACTAGTCGAGATTTGGAAAGGCATAATTGTTGAAGAAACAATAAAGAATAAGAAAAATGGCAACTTGGACATCATTGAATCTCCAAAATCTAATAACACACCAGTTATGTCCCAAAATAAATTTCATAGGGCCAATTCCGTCAAGTCTTCAAGGGAGGAGGAAATAAAGGTTATTAAGACGGAGGAAATAAAAGCTGAGAAAAATGGTCATAACAACACACCAACTTCTGAAATAAAGCTTAATAATGTGAAGGTCGAAAAGAAACCCACAATAAATGATGTTGCTCCCCCAAAGCTGACATCCCTCGTTTATTGCAAAGATCCCATTCGTGACAAGATTCGTGAACTTGTTGCAGAAGCATTGTGCAAAGTTTCAGGGGAAGCTGATGACAAATCAAGGAATGAAGTGAATGCCTGTGACCCTTATAGGGTCGCTGTATCGGTTGAGTCAGCAATGTTTGAAAAATGGGGAAAATCTAACGGGGCTCATAAATTGAAGTACAGATCAGTAATTACTAATGCTAAGGATCCAAAAAATCCAGATTTCAGAAGGAAAATACTACTTGGCCATGTGAAGCCTGAGAGGATTGTGGAGTTAACACCCGGAGAAATGGCGAGTACTGAAAGACAAATGCAGGATGCGAAAATAAAGGAGAAAGCTTTATTTGAATGTGAACGCGGGGGCCCACCAAAGGCTACTACTGATCAGTTTAGATGTGGGCGATGTGGGCAAAGGAAGTGTACTTATTATCAGTTGCAGACTCGGAGTGCTGATGAACCTATGACAACGTTCGTGACATGTGTCAACTGTGATAATCACTGGAAGTTCTGTTAAAGGATTATTGGACTGTTGGTTAGTTAATAACTTCTTTGAGTTAGAAGCTGCAGTTGTGAAAAGTTCTGTTATCAATAAAGCTTTATCACATCTGCACCAGCTGAAAATATCAGGTCAGATTAGGTGTCGAATGAGTTCTATTCTTTCGTTTAAGTTTTTTTCTTATTGCTGTAAGATGTAGGAATTTGTTTGTTTTTTTAATGCTCTTAGGTGTAGGAGATTATCCGCGCCTTTATGTGCGTGAGGCCATTGTGGTTGTAAGAGATAGTTTACCTTCTTTGAAATGATTTAGTTTTATCTTGGGCATCATTTGTTGCTTTCCTTTTAATCTGTTTGCTCTTCTTTATTGCTATCTATAAGTTTAGGTACCAATTTTGCCTATTCAATTATCAATGGGCCGATTAATTTAGTAGCGGGTCAAATGTGTGAAATGAAGATTTTTTATGCAAAAAAGGGATCCGTTTAGTGGTTGAAAGTCATCCAAAATGTATCTTTGATTCACACAACCAGCCTGATAGCTTTATGTTAATACTTTTACAATCCGTAGCATCTTTAAACCAAGTGACCCATACGAAATTTACCATTTTAACTTGTTATTTACATGTCCATTTTGCCGTTTTCATATTACAACTTACTGTTTTCAGTTTGCTTTTTGTGTTTTTTCCACATATGGGAGTCTTTTGCTTTGTAGCTTTTATCGGTGATTTCACAATCCGTTGCTTTTATAATCTGTAGTGATATATGCAAGGTTTGTATGTGTTATACGCAAATGTTAAATATATATATGTAATTACTCTCCAAATACTTTCTTTATTGCTACCATGCTAGAATTACATTCTTAAATTTCACTTTTTGGTACAATAACCAGAAATACAAGCTTGTGTTTGGCAAAGATAAAATGAAACAATGGCCAGAAAGATATCACTTAAAACACATTTACAAGAAGGTTGACGATGTGCTATCTGTAGCCGTTTCTGAAATATTTTCAATCCTTAAACCTAGTAGTTATGACATATGTATTTGATGAACCTTGGTTATGAAGTTATGGCGGGAAACTACAAATTTATAATGAAATGAGTGTTGCAGATTGTCGAAAAACAAACACCGAATTGGTGATAACATGACTGCATAAAATTGGTTGCAAGATTTGTACTTATAAGTATCAAATATTTACAAAAACAATGTGTTTGTGTTATAGCCTTTTATCTTTCATTATATATAGCTAGAACGGTACCCGCGCAATGCGGCGGCGGGTACCGTGTGTTTATATTTTGCGGTTACACGTTTAGTTGTCTTCATAAGTAGAGATATTAGAGATGGTTAAGCCAAATAATTTTAGTTTGAACAACCAACCGCTTCCTAACAAATTAATTTTGAAATATTTCCATAATAAGCAAGAAAAAAGTCTGAATTTTAAGCCTTTCTAATTATAGAATAGTCCCAAATGCATTATAATATAGTATAGATAATGAAACCACTCCTATCACACTATCTTCCACAGTTTATTGTCAAAAAATAATTTGGTAATCTGGGTGTGATTGGCAAGGTTAGTTAGAGCTTAAGCCGGACTCTATCTTCCACAGTTTATTGTCAAAAAATAATTTGGTAATCTGGGTGTGATTGGCAAGGTTAGTTAGAGCTTAAGCCGGACTCAAATTAGTATGGGTTCGGTCCTGGCTTTTAAGGGATGTGATTTGGACACTTTTAAAAATGGTTGGGACACTCAACTGTACAGATAAAGCATATTGTAAACATAATACAACCATGTAATGCAAAGAGTTGAATGTGCCAATTATTTTAAATAGTGTGCAAGTCAATTCACTTTGTCTAATGGTGATTCTGACAAAATGTCACCAGAAATGCCAAAATATAATATTAAAGAATAGAGTTAATGTCATTTTTCGTCTCTGTGGTTTGCCGTTTCAATTAATATTAGTCCCTACCGTTAAATTTCTTCGGATTTGGTCCCCGTGGTTTACAAACCCATACGGGTTTGGTCCCTCTGAAGGGTATTTTTGTCATTTGACGAAAAAAATTCGAAAAAAATGTATTTTTGTCATTTGAGGAAAAAAAATTCGAAAAAAAAATTGGAAAAAAATTCTAAAAAAAAATTTTAATAAATTTTTTTTAAAAAAAATTCAAAAAAATATTTTAATTAAAAATTTTCGAAAAAATTATTGAAAAATTCGAAAAATATTACAAAATTCTTGAAAAATTCGAAAAAAATTATAAAAAAAAGATTTTTATTAATTTTTTTTAATAAAATTTTTTTTTATTAAAAATTCTAAAAAAAATTAATAAAAATTTTTTAGAATGTTTTTCGAATTTTTTAAGAAAAATTTTTATTAAATTTTTTTTTAGAATTTTTTTATTAAAAATTTGAAAATTTTTTAAGCAAAAATCAAGATCAAAGTTCACTTTAGTCAACTAAAAGCAAAAATCAAAAAGTCAAATTTGTTCGTGCTTGCAGAAAACCAAAAGTTCAAAGAATTTTCAAGAATTTTGTAGTAACTTTCAGACATTGAGCTTTTCAGATATTAAAGTCCTCCACTTAATCTTTGAAAATCCATAGTTGGCTTATTTTTGGGATTTTTTCTAAGTGCTTATTCAAGCTTGTGAAAAGGCCTGCAGGGTCAAGTCTCACTTTGCACCAGGGCACCTTTGTGTTTTTGGTCAAAGTTCAAACCCCCCCTCCAGGGTGCAAATCAAAATGATAGGTCTTGCTTTTTAGCTTTTTGAAATGCTCTTCAGTAGTACTTTTTAGATTTGGAATAAAATTGGATCTCAGTATTGAGTAGCATAGATAATTTTGTCTTTAAAGATTGCTTATTTCACTCAGGTATACTGAGTCATCAGTATAAGACCACCAATTTCATAAGTCCATAAATTGTTCATTAGTGGGACCCACCCTTAGCTTTTTGGCTTTTTGGAAACCCCAATAAGCCAAGTTGTTGAATCAGGGCTTATTTTGTATTTGTGAGCTTATTTAGACCTAGTAATCAGTGCTTTCAATTTGTTCATTTCACCAAAGAGTTCTGAGACCTCAGGTTTTGTCTCATTTTCATAAGTGCTTATCTGGCTTATTAGTGGGCTGATTGGCCTGCTTATTGGCTTGTTGTGAAGGGCCCCAGTCCAACTTGAGGGTTCAACCCTAAGTTTGGACTCCTGACCCCCCTTGTGGCCCCCACAGAGGGCTGCAGGTAGGCCAATTTAGCCTATTTTGGTCTGTCAATAAGCCAAGTGCTTATTTGCCCTTCCTGGCTTATTGTGAGTGCTCATTTGAATCTTTTGTGCTTATTTCTTTATATTATTGTTAGTTGTTGGTTAATTTTGGGTTGTGGCTCAATAGTGTAGCTTATTCAAGCAATTCCAAATCCTAATAAGCTATTGGCTTATTCTGTCTTGTTCATAAGCTCACCATTTGCTTATTCTTGATACTCAGCCAAACTTCCTTTATTAAAGTTGCTTATAAATAGTATATAAACAGATTTGAAAAAGAAAAATCCAAAAAAGACCAAAATAATAGAAGTGATATCTTCTATTTAAGCTATTTAGCTTATTCTCAGCTTTTTGTAAAAGTAATTTTCATTTTTATATTTTTCTTAGGTTCCTGGTATCTTGTAATATTTTTAGTAATTTTTCCAGATTTTTCTCTTTTCATTTAATACTTTTCATAATTTAATTTAGTTTTTATTAATTAATAATTAGTTTTTAATTAATAATAAATATTTAAAAAGTCAGAAAAATACAAATTTAATTTTAAAATTAGTTTTAAGTTATTTTAGATTTTTCCAAATATTATTTTCATTTTTCTAGTGTAATTTAAAAAAAATTTAAGAAAAAATTTTATTAAAGTTTTTTTTAGAATTTTTTTTTATTAAAAATTTGAAAATTTTTTAACAAATTTTTTTTAGAATTTAAAAAAAAAAAAATTATTAGAAATTTGTTTTTCAAATTATTTTTTTTGGAAAAAAAATTTTCGTCAATTTTTTTTTTTAGAAATTTTTTCGAATTTTTTAAGAAAAAATTTATCAGAAATTTTTTTTTTCAAAAATTTTTTTTTGGAATAAAAATTTTTCGTCAAAAAATATTTTTTTAGAATGTTTTTCGAATTTTTTAGAAAAAATTTTATTAAAATTTTTTTTTGAAAATTTTTTAAGAAATTTTTTTTAGAATTTTTTTATTAATTTTTTTTAATCATGATTGGTCCATGTGGTTTGCATATATATAACTAAGGGTGTTTTTGTCTTTTTGCATATATTTTACGGTCAACTGACGGTCAAGGGGCCAAACCCGTATGGGTTTGTAAACCACGGGGACCAAATCCGAAGAAATTTAACGACATGGACTAATATTGATTGAAACGGCAAACCACAGGGACGAAAAATGACATTAACTCTAAAGAATATTTCTGATTCTCTTAACTACATAAAAGATTATTATTATTTATTTATTATTTATTTTTTTAAACTTAAAAGTGGGTAATTTTGTTATGCCTAAAATACTTTTTAATTTTAGTGGTTTTAAATTTCAAAATTTTGTTTAATATATTACACGATTAAAAAAGAGTTGCTTTCATTTTCAGTTTAACTAAATATTTGTACACGTCTTTAGGTACATTTTAAATTTTGTTATTTTACTTAAATTATCATATGTTACAATATTTTTAAATAAAGTTTTGATTATTTTACGTTGTATAAATAAACGTTACGCGAAACAATTAACGAATATATCAAAATTACAATTATAAGCCGTTATAAAATCTCGTTGTTATGCATAGCTGCTCGTTTACTATTATTCTATATGCACAATAAATAAAACTATTCATCTATGGTTTTTTATTTAAAGTTTTAAGTTTTGTCAAATAAAAACGTTTGCTAACGAATCAAGAAAAACCAAAACGCACTATATAGAATTCTGTATCATCAAATATATTGTCTTCACTCACACAACTAAGCAAAATGGCCTATTAGCTCAGCTGGTTAGAGCGTCGTGCTAATAACGCGAAGGTCGCAGGTTCGAGACCTGCATGGGCCATATTTTTTAATTCAAACAAAATTAAATTTGCACTTACAAAAAAGTAGATGCCTTCCCTTATTCCATGTTCAGCTTACATATCCAAATTCATTTTTGGAGTTGCATTTAGATGTCCAAATATCTTCTATGGACTTAGTGATCACTAAACAACAGACTTTGACAACATGAAACTTAAAATGAAATTTTTAACTAAAATTAAGACAAATGGTGAGATAACAAAGAACTTTTAAACTATAACTTGAGGAAAGTTGAGTCACACTTACAATTCTTAATAAAATCCTTCTAAGCTACTGAGTACAACTTGGAAAGTAAAAATTAATAAAAACGATTTATAAAACTATGCTACAACTATCTTACACTAACTAATGCTTGTTTCTTCTTTCTATTTGACTTTTATATGCCCTGGAGTACTCCTCTGTCTTTCCCACACTTCTGTGAGCCGTTGGATGGGCTCCAAATGATCTCTACCCTTCAAATGTGTTTTGGCGGGAAAAATCATTTTGGCAGGTTTGGGTTTGGTAAGGGTAATAAATGGAGGGTTGGTATATTTAATGGAGGGGAGGGGGTATTAGTGGGGTTGGTGAGGAAATTATGGAGTTGGAGGGGGGACATGGAGGAGGGAAATCTGGGGAGGAAGAAGGGTGAACAGTGGTGGGTGTTGGGTTTGACTGTCGTTGACCCTGGGTGTAATATCAAAGGATTTGGAATGTTGGGCCTGGTGTGGTGGGCTTGGGGTATTGGATCAGGGGTTGGGTTGGATTTGGCAGTGTTTGGTTTTGGATTTGTTTATTAAGGCTTAGAAATCACAAGGACCATTCATGTAATATAGTGAAAGTGGAGGGTTGAAGTTGTCAATCTTCCAAAGTATCTTCAAGGGTGTAATTTTCCAAGAACCAAATAAACCAAGAACCAAATTTTCATTTTTCCATTTTTCAAAATTCCCAGGGACCAAATCTGACAAGTTGCCAAACTTGAGGGACCAAAACTGACATTTCTCTAAACTTTACACCCAAGGACTAAAATTGATATTTGTGATTTCCCAAGGACCAAAAATGATTTTTCTTTCAAAAATATTTCACCAGGGACCAATCCTGCCAAAGTTTGAAACTCCATGGACCAAAATTGAAATTTTCCTAAACTTTTGAGATTTTTCACCAAAGGACTAAATATGACAACTTATGATTTTAAAAGGACCTTTGGTGATAATTTTCCATATTTTGAATGACCAAGGACTAGTTTTGACATTTTATGAAAGTTGGGAGACTGAAACTGCCAATTTTGCAAACTTTGTACGTTTTTCATCTGTTTTTACTCATTTTGCATCTAAAACATATAAAACACAATTTTGGAATATTTTCAGTATTTTGATGCATTTCTGAGTGTTTTTGTATGTTTTGCAGTTCAGATTTGACAAAAAATGATGAGTGTTTGAGCACTCATCATTGACTCCACTTTTTGCGCAATATCCTTGATACTTGGTTTAGAATCATCAAGATCATTAAAGATTAATTGTTCTTCCACAACCCGTTCATATACCTCCTTGATCAAGACAGCATCGCCGGGAACATCTTGAAATTCATTATTTGACTCCAGAGTCGTTCTAATTTCATTTGTTTCATCCACCACCACTTTTGTAAGACTTTCTTCCACGGTTTGAATAAAAGGTACTGATATTGAACTGCATGAAACACCTTCTACACACGCGTCTCCTTGATCAGAGCCAACTTCTGCATAGCTTTCTGGTACAATTTCTAAAGACTCTTGGGCTGTTATTAATCCTACTTCAGACTCATTGGTATCATCCAACTGAGTTTTTAAACTCTCTTCATCTATTGTTTTATCAACAACATTTGCCTCATTAGAATCATCTAGCTAAATTATAATTATGTTACATATATATATATATATATATATATATATATATATATATATATATATATATATATATATATATATATATATATATATATATATATATATATATAGGGGGGCTTTATTTTCAGAACCCTGTTAAGTGCGGGAACTGCGAGAACTCCAATTTTGCATTAGAAAACATGCATGTTCATATAAAACATGTATGTTTTCTTACATACACCTTAATACACATGCCTGCGTATTAAGATGTATGTAAGAAAACATACATGTTTTATATAAACATGCATGTTTTCTAATGCATAATTGGAGTTCTCGTAGTTCCCGCATTTAACAGGGTTCTAAAAATAAAACCATTTTGCATTGATCTATTGCACTTAACAGATTTTTATATAAACATGTATTATGTGTATTAAGGTGTATGTAAGAAAACATACATGTTTTATAAGAAAATGCATATTTTCTAATGCAAAATTGGAGTTCTCGCAGTTCCCGCACTTAACAGAGTTCTGAAAATAAAGATACACTATATATATATATATATATATACACACACAGACTTGAGATGGTTCCGCCAAATACCATTTTATATATATATATATATATATATATATATATATATATATATATATATATATATATATATATATATATATATATATATACTACTTATAAAAGAAAAATGGTCAAAGGGAAATGTGAAATTGTGAAAAGTTGAACTTTCGGTCAATCCCGATTTTGCCCCTGCACATGTTTGGAAAGTCAAAATGCAAAATAACATATTCTAATATACAGCCATGCATAGTTGAAATTCAAAATAAAAATATGCATGCATGTATAAGGAAACCATTTTCAAAAGCTAGTTGTACATAACCATGCAGTGACAATTAATGTTGAAATTGAAAATGAAAATATTCATGTAACCATTTTCACGTGGAAACTGAATTTGTAGTAAACACGGAAAATATTAAAAGTAAAATGTGAAAATCCTCACTTCTCTATAAACACGGAAACTATTGAAGGATACTATTGAAGGAAAACTAATCTTGAATTTTGAAAGTTGACTTTGTGATTGTAATGTGGGCTGGCACATTATGATTTCATGATTGTGAAAATAAATCCAGAACTAGAGACTATAAAAACCAACACACGCTAACATTAACGCAACTTCATTTTCATTTCTCTTTTTCTATCTCTTAAAAACACAAACGACTCTATCTCTCTTCAAACCACCAAATAACAATGCCATCCTTATCAGATTCCGCCGCCACCATTGCAAACAACATGTGCCGCACCACCACCTGTTAACATGGTTTAGGTAGGTTTGGCCGGTTGTTTTGGACGTGGTTTGGCTGGTGGCTCTTGTATATGTGGTTTTGGTTGCGGTGGTTTCCTGATGGTGGTTTCATGGTTTTAGCCAGATCTGATGATATTTCATTGGTCCAGTTATAAAAGTTTGGCTAATGATACTTCTTGAGGTAAATTTGTACTCTTTTTTGTGATTTTGAGAGCTTTAACACAAGAAACCTTGTATTTTGAGGCTTTGTTTTGCTACTTATCGGGCTTTTTGGTTTTGTATCATTTGATATATGAGTTTTATTACAAGATCTGTGAGTTTTAAAGCTTTGGTTTTATGCCACTATATAAGGTCTTTAAAGTGTTTGAAAGTCGGTATTTGGATATTGCTTTTCTAGAATTTTTTTCGAGGCCAATAAGGTAATTGTAAATCTGATTGTGATGTTTTTTTGTGTTAGATCTAACGGGCTTTAGTTTTTGTGATTCGTCACTCGGTCCGATATCCGTCGTCTTTTGTCAAGATACGTTGTTTGGTGTCTAACGGACT
>JARVZY010007442.1:0-23266 GCA_030686995.1 Artemisia argyi | reverse complement strand
CTAAACTACTAAAAACTGATGCAATTAGTTTCTAAATAACTTATATCAACAATTTATAGCTATTTGAAATCCATTTTTGTGCAATAGACAAGTTTGACCCTGAAAGTCAAACTGTGCCAAACACTCCTTATGTGGCCTGTTTGGTGTTTTCAATAGAGAAAATAGCTTTTATGCTGAAACTTGGAAATCAACTGACATGATATACTAAACTCAGAGTAAATAGGCTAAAATGGGCAACAAATAAGCTGTGATGATAAGTATTTCCTAATAAGCTTATGAAGGATAAGTGAGAACATTAACAACAAGGATTTGAACTAAAACTCATAAGCTAGCATACTAACACTTGCAAAGCATAATTAACATGTTCTAAGAGAAATTAAGTAGAAGATAAGCAATTTAAAAAGCAGAAACAGATAAGCAGTTGGTGAAAAGAAAACTTGCATTAAACTTGAAAAGAAGAGTTTACAACTGAGATATTGAGATTAACAATACTTTTAAAATTAGATTAAAACTACTTTCTACACTACATTACATACTTAAAACCTAATTAACTACTAGAAATCTAAAAATCTAACTGCCTTCATCTCTGCTCCATTCTCTTCCTTTTATAGTAAGCCTTTAGGGTTTTGTGGGACCCCATTGAACTTTCTCTTCAATAACTTGGACCCTTGGATGAGTTCCTTTGATCCTGACCATTCACTTCATTTTGGCGGGAAGAACTTTATTTGCAACTTGGGGCAGTTTCCTTGTGGCAGGGAGCAATATTTGGACTTAGTGGTGGAAAGTGAGTAGGGTTGAGTGGAGGAGTGGAAAAGTAGTGATGATGGTGTTTGGGGTAGGGTTGCAGGCTAGGTCACGGGGTGGATTGGAGATGGGGGTGGTCAAATTGTTGACTGGGGATATTATTTAAAACGGGGGAGTGTTTATTTGTTTTGTGTTTGGGCTTGGGTAGGGGATGGGCCAAGGGTGTAAGTTGTGGACTGGATTGGATCATAAGGGTGGGATTTGGATAGTTGGTTTGTGGTTTGGTTTGGCTTATGAAATAATACACAAGGGTCCGTTTGTAGCTTAGTGAAAAAACAATCAAGGACCAAAATTGTATATATGCTGAATTGGAGGGACTAAAATTGCCATCCATCCAAAGTTAATATAGGGACCAAGTTTGCCATATACCAATAACTCATGGACCAATTTTCACATTTTCCATTTTTTGAAATTCCCAGGGACTGATTTCGCCAAATTCCAAACTGCAGGGACCAAAAGTGTAATTTTTCCAAAGTTTTCACCTAAGGATTAATTTTAATAATTTTTTACTTTTAAATGCCTTAGGTTGACTTTCCTTTCAAAACAAATGCTCAGGGACAAGTTTTGTAAATTTTTGAAAGTTGGGGGACTAAAACTGCCAATTGTGTAAACTTTGTTCGTTTTTCATTGTTTTTACTCATTTTGCATCTGAAACGTATAAAACACAATCCCTGGGATATTTTTAGTATTTTGATGCATTTCTGAGCGTTTTCGGATGTTTTGGCAGTTTAAATACGATAAAAATGATGAGTGTTTGAGCACTCATCATATACGCGTCTTAATTTTACTTGTCTCGTTATTTAGAAATTTTAAAATTATACGTAATTTAGGTATTCAGGATTTAGGGTTTTACAAGTAAAATCTAAACTAGAATCAAACTGATAGTTAAGGTACACGTGCGCTTTGTGTGGTTAGGGAGGTTTTACTGTTACTAACATGAACAGCTTTTGTAACACCCCAACCCGACATGGGTCCGGAGCGCTACAGTATGGTGACATATCAAAGCATACAAAGCATACAACGCAAGCGGAAGACTTAAAACAAAAGATTTCAAGGGAAAAATCTAAAAGTACAAAAGAAATACTAAAATTATAAAAGAAAAGAAAATACAAACTAAACAAAAATCTAATCGAATCAAAGTCCAAAACTAGTCCAGATGTAATGGGCTTCTAGTCCATGGGGTAGTCCACTAAAGCTCCTATGCTCTCTCTTCACCCAAACCCAGCTTCCAACCTAAAACCTGCCGCAGGAAAGGAAATGCGGCTGAGCTTAAAAAGCCCAGTGAACAGATATAACAAAGTAAACGGATAAACGAAACGTATATAAGTATGAGAAACAAGACATCGTAAGCTTCTGCTGAAAAGAATATCATCTGTCAAATGCATAAGAGATCAACGAATAACTGAACGAATATCATAAGTCAAATGAAATGAAGCATCATAGATATATCAAGCATAAACAAATCATAAGAGAATCAAGAGCACGTATCAACAAAGGCGCGTCTAACGAGATACTCGAATAGACATAAGAAACATAGGAAAGCCACGAGCCGACCTAACGAGATACTCGAATAGGTCTCAAAATCACGTAATCACATATCCGTCAATTCATAGGGTGTACATAGAGTAGCTAACTCCAATGTACCAGACGTGAAAGGGGTACAAGGCACGTACAGCCAGTCACCAAACCAAATCGTATCATATCATATCAGAACAAATCCTAGGATGCATCCATACGCCCCCCACAAACAAATCATATACAAAGTGGCCAAGAGATCTCATATCATATCATAATCAGACGGGGACGCCGGGGACTAATCACACCGCCCCAGATAGTGTCATGCCATTGGTGCCTCAATGACACGCCCATGGTACCTCCATGAGTAGACTAAAAACTCGGGCATCAGAACAGAACATATCATAACAACAAGTAAGGCTATCCATAAACAAAGCAATCATAGCATATCAATCAGAATATATCAACAGAATCTCATATCAGTGAGATAGTAATCAGATCATCATAACAGAATGGATAGCAAACAGAATCCAATCAAAGGATAATATCAAACGAATCACATCAATGAATCATATCAAAAGGGATCATAGCAAAGGCTTATATCAACTGAATCATATCATAGAAAATGAAGCAAAGTCAAAGGATTAAAAAGTCATGAGATCGGAACCCTTACTGAGAAAGGGTAGAATATTTGTACCTCAATCGCCATCGAAATCATAACATACGTAAGCATAAGGAAACACTCTCTCTTCAACGAATCTACACGAATAATGATCATATTATTATTTATAAGCTCATTTTAAATCAAATTTACTCATTTGGGTGTTCTTTCTATTTTTAGAGACTTTCCATTTTAAGTAACCTCCCATAGTTAGTAAATTTCTCGAATTAGCAAGTTTTATACTTTAAGGTTACGAATGACAATTAAATAATTTTAAAGGTTAATAATGACTAAAATAGTAGTTTAGGTCCTAAAATGTCAATATTATAAGTTTATGGTCTAAAATGTAAATTATCAAAATTAAATATTAAAAAGTCAAATAAAATTATTTTAAAGTTTGTTTTAATAAATTAATATTAAGATAATAATTTTGGACCCGTCATTATAACTTTATATAATATTTTAAAGCACCCACAATCTTAATATTTATGCCGCAACGACCCAAGATTTTTATAAAATCATTCAAGACTCGTTTATAACCTGACATCGGTTCACTTCACAACATATTTCATACTACTCAATATTTATACGAGACACAACCACAATACATACGTATATCAGTCACAGTTTTATATTAACAAAATTCATTCATGCATTCACTTTTCTTTAATATACACACCTTATTTGACATCTATAATCTCATACATGTATACAAAATTGATTACGAGACCCACACATCTTTTGAAATAAAAATAGTCTGAAACAAACACCTTTCTTTGGTGAAAACAAGAATGCATGCAGTCTTTTATTTTAGCTTTTAAAGATTTAGTATGACATGCATATAAAATTCTCATTCTTTTAGATTATAATACCGAGTTTTAGAACGTATACATATCAACATTTTCGAAAGTTTCAAAACAGAATAAAGTCAATGTATATTATTTTATGTGGCATAAATCATTCTCATGTTTTCATGCTACTGATATATATGTATATTACAACAGGTTTCGAAACGACTCGCTACCGAACAAGATCGACTTTATATAGTTCTTCCATCGTTATTTCATGGATATAGTTATGATTTTATATAAACTCCTTTCATCTTTTTCATGTAAGCTCGTTATACTCAAACATAATTATATCTGATTGATACAGTTTCCATGTGACATATTTATTATGATTTCATGCAACCATTTTCTATTATTTCATGTGTTCTATTTTCATATGTATGTGCTATATGATTCATATTAGTATCACGTAACAGATTTAACGTGTAAGAAAGGAAAAAGAAACAAGGATGATTCATGTACCCTTGTCGCGTGATCAAACGAAGAGAGGCAAAAGAATGAATCAAAACCCCACGATCCAAAACCAATATGAAACCGAACCAAATACCTACTGTCTTCGTCCCTTTGAGCCTGAATATACCACGACCAAAACAACACTTCTTCGAACTAGAAAAACAACACGACCACAGCAACTCCTTGACCCAATCAACCACGATCAGAATCCTTTATCAGCTTCTGAAAATTCCTCCTTGTTATCGAACTTATACCACGTCCACCACAATAGAAAACCACGATCAAAACCACCCTCCTTTGAACTTTGATTTCGAACAGATTGAAGCAGGAACAAGATGGCGGTAGATTGTTTTTATACTTTTAGGTGTTGATATACGGTTATAAAGAGATAGAGAGAAAAACGTGTGAAGTGATAGGGTTGAATCAAGGAATCCGTATAATATGGGATTGTGATATACGGTTTAAAAATGATATGGGGGAGTATATATTTTTGGCTGAATAATGAGGGATTTGGAAAAGTATTTAGGGTAACATACCGTGATTTAAGGAAGAGATTTGAAGACCAATAGAATTTTTAATCAATCACGATTTGACTTCACATTTTAGTACCAGTTGACAAAGAAAAATTTGGCCATAGCATCCTCAAAACGTGTGATTATAATAATTTTAAGTTATCTTAAAGTTGTAGGATATTATAAATGTATATTATTCAAGTATAAAAGTTTTAATACTTAGGGTATATTCAGAATTTAATAATACAGATTTTTAGGGCGTTATAATTCTTCCCTTCTAAAAAGAAAATTTCGTCCACGAAATTGAAGTCACTAAAAGTATACGGAGTCGTAGCAATTCACAGAATATCGTCACAAATATCTTCACGCTCAAGGAGGTTCTTCCAAAAAATCTTCACAACAAAATGGTTTCTCATGACTCGATCACAGAAGAACATAATAATAACAAATCAAATCAAATCGAATACGAGGCAAATGTGTAGCAGATGACAGATGACAGATGAAATTCTATAAGGAGGTATACTAAGCATATAAACCTACAAAGCAAACATAGAGGAACTTGCCAAGATCGAAGGAGTACCAAACAAATCATCAAACGTATCCAAAAGTCTCATAATATATGGAGAACAAAATCGTACTGATGGTCACAAACATAACTCAAAATATCCAAAACGTATCGGAAGAGCAAAAACGATTCTCTGTCCCACTCACTGTAGATGCGCCATGAAGCTTGACCCATCTCTGCCAAAGGAAATCTCTGCCGATCTTTCAAGCAAGCCGTCCTAGTTGATGCTCTACTGTAGCTCCTCTCGTGTCGTCCTTCTTGCCGGGTACGGAAATCTCCAATGCTGTCGCTACCGTCTTCATGCTATCCCGTCCAACTCCAGCTGCTTCTCTCATTCTTCATCCCGCAATAGTTACTCTTCAAGAATGTCACAGAGGCTTCTTCGAACGTAGAAAGTCAACATAAAATACAAAGATGATACTCGTGTTTCTCTTTCGTCTCTGAATATACTAAAATGTCATACCATGACAATTTGTCCAAGTATTCATGAAAAACACGATTTATCAATTTCATAGGAATATTCGGAAAGGTAACCAATACAATTGGCATTACACACACAAATACGAAAGGAAATACTAAGAGTGTATCGAACCTTTCACAAAATAAGACACGATTCAGCTTCCAACAATAAATACCATCATCGTTCTCCTCCACGAATAAAACAAAAACACACAAGGATACACAACGAACGTTTCAAACAAATCAAATAACTCTCGAGGCGAGTTTCATCAGAGAAGTATCTTCACAGCAGTGGGGAAATCAACGCACGAGTTTAGAACAAGGTGGTTATAAAAGATTATCAGGTTAAGAATCATGGTGTAGAATATGAACTTCACAAAACGTCAAAGGTGACAGACATAAAGTGACGGTCGTCATCATCATAATACTCAGGTGACAAATCAAAATCCAGAATAACATCAAATCGAACATTTCCAATGTAAATAGATTAGCATAACAAGATCGTCTCCAAATATCTCCAGAACGCATCGATCGAATTGAATATACACGATGAAAAGTAACAAAACATTCATAGGGGTAGAATAGGCAAGGTCAAAATCAACAATGAAGAAAGAATTAAAAGTAAGGAGAAATCATAGAATGTGCCGAACATGTAGGATTCATACATACACGAATCTCCGAACGAGCAGAAGGCATCTAAACGAATGTCAAACGAATCAAGAATCGAAGTTCAAAAGGATAACTCTAGAGAAAGGACCTATAAGGCACACTACGAAGTCTAAAGGCATCCCAAACGCATGTCAAGAATCCTGATAAATCTTCTAAGTCTCCGAAACGAATGATCTAATAAGAGCTTAACGAAAAGCAAAGGCTTAAATCAGAGTAAAGCGGAAACAAGAAAACCAACGTCTGATCATATATCTACCCAATCCTCACCGGTCAAACTAAGCTCTTAAGGGGAGAAACTTAAGGCAAAACCTTCCAAAGTTATTCCTAAAGCTTCTAAGGTGCAAACCTAAGGGTCCAAAACTCACAGGCCATAACTTAGGTACTACAAGTCGCAGCCTGAGCTCTGATACCATAATTGTAACACCCCAACCCGACATGGGTCCGGAGCGCTACAGTATGGTGACATATCAAAGCATACAAAGCATACAACGCAAGCGGAAGACTTAAAACAAAAGATTTCAAGGGAAAAATCTAAAAGTACAAAAGAAATACTAAAACTATAAAAGAAAAGAAAATACAAACTAAACAAAAATCTAATCGAATCAAAGTCCAAAACTAGTCCAGATGTAATGGGCTTCTAGTCCATGGGGTAGTCCACTAAAGCTCCTATGCTCTCTCTTCACCCAAACCCAGCTTCCAACCTAAAACCTGCCGCAGGAAAGGAAATGCGGCTGAGCTTAAAAAGCCCAGTGAACAGATATAACAAAGCAAACGGATAAACGAAACGTATATAAGTATGAGAAACAAGACATCGTAAGCTTCTGCTGAAAAGAATATCATCTGTCAAATGCATAAGAGATCAACGAATAACTGAACGAATATCATAAGTCAAATGAAATGAAGCATCATAGATATATCAAGCATAAACAAATCATAAGAGAATCAAGAGCACGTATCAACAAAGGCGCGTCTAACGAGATACTCGAATAGACATAAGAAACATAGGAAAGCCACGAGCCGACCTAACGAGATACTCGAATAGGTCTCAAAATCACGTAATCACATATCCGTCAATTCATAGGGTGTACATAGAGTAGCTAACTCCAATGTACCAGACGTGAAAGGGGTACAAGGCACGTACAGCCAGTCACCAAACCAAATCGTATCATATCATATCAGAACAAATCCTAGGATGCATCCATACGCCCCCCACAAACAAATCATATACAAAGTGGCCAAGAGATCTCATATCATATCATAATCAGACGGGGACGCCGGGGACTAATCACACCGCCCCAGATAGTGTCATGCCATTGGTGCCTCAATGACACGCCCATGATACCTCCATGAGTAGACTAAAAACTCGGGCATCAGAACAGAACATATCATAACAACAAGTAAGGCTATCCATAAACAAAGCAATCATAGCATATCAATCAGAATATATCAACAGAATCTCATATCAGTGAGATAGTAATCAGATCATCATAACAGAATGGATAGCAAACAGAATCCAATCAAAGGATAATATCAAACGAATCACATCAATGAATCATATCAAAAGGGATCATAGCAAAGGCTTATATCAACTGAATCATATCATAGAAAATGAAGCAAAGTCAAAGGATTAAAAAGTCATGAGATCGGAACCCTTACTGAGAAAGGGTAGAATATCTGTACCTCAATCGCCATCGAAATCATAACATACGTAAGCATAAGGAAACACTCTCTCTTCAACGAATCTACACGAATAATGATCATATTATTATTTATAAGCTCATTTTAAATCAAATTTACTCATTTGGGTGTTCTTTCTATTTTTAGAGACTTTCCATTTTAAGTAACCTCCCATAGTTAGTAAATTTCTCGAATTAGCAAGTTTTATACTTTAAGGTTACGAATGACAATTAAATAATTTTAAAGGTTAATAATGACTAAAATAGTAGTTTAGGTCCTAAAATGTCAATATTATAAGTTTATGGTCTAAAATGTAAATTATCAAAATTAAATATTAAAAAGTCAAATAAAATTATTTTAAAGTTTGTTTTAATAAATTAATATTAAGATAATAATTTTGGACCCGTCATTATAACTTTATATAATATTTTAAAGCACCCACAATCTTAATATTTATGCCGCAACGACCCAAGATTTTTATAAAATCATTCAAGACTCGTTTATAACCTGACATCGGTTCACTTCACAACATATTTCATACTACTCAATATTTATACGAGACACAACCACAATACATACGTATATCAGTCACAGTTTTATATTAACAAAATTCATTCATGCATTCACTTTTCTTTAATATACACACCTTATTTGACATCTATAATCTCATACACGTATACAAAATTGATTACGAGACCCACACATCTTTTGAAATAAAAATAGTCTGAAACAAACACCTTTCTTTGGTGAAAACAAGAATGCATGCAGTCTTTTATTTTAGCTTTTAAAGATTTAGTATGACATGCATATAAAATTCTCATTCTTTTAGATTATAATACCGAGTTTTAGAACGTATACATATCAACATTTTCGAAAGTTTCAAAACAGAATAAAGTCAATGTATATTATTTTATGTGGCATAAATCATTCTCATGTTTTCATGCTACTGATATATATGTATATTACAACAGGTTTCGAAACGACTCGCTACCGAACAAGATCGACTTTATATAGTTCTTCCATCGTTATTTCATGGATATAGTTATGATTTTATATAAACTCCTTTCATCTTTTTCATGTAAGCTCGTTATACTCAAACATAATTATATCTGATTGATACAGTTTCCATGTGACATATTTATTATGATTTCATGCAACCATTTTCTATTATTTCATGTGTTCTATTTTCATATGTATGTGCTATATGATTCATATTAGTATCACGTAACAGATTTAACGTGTAAGAAAGGAAAAAGAAACAAGGATGATTCATGTACCCTTGTCGCGTGATCAAACGAAGAGAGGCAAAAGAATGAATCAAAACCCCACGATCCAAAACCAATATGAAACCGAACCAAATACCTACTGTCTTCGTCCCTTTGAGCCTGAATATACCACGACCAAAACAACACTTCTTCGAACTAGAAAAACAACACGACCACAGCAACTCCTTGACCCAATCAACCACGATCAGAATCCTTTATCAGCTTCTGAAAATTCCTCCTTGTTATCGAACTTATACCACGTCCACCACAATAGAAAACCACGATCAAAACCACCCTCCTTTGAACTTTGATTTCGAACAGATTGAAGCAGGAACAAGATGGCGGTAGATTGTTTTTATACTTTTAGGTGTTGATATACGGTTATAAAGAGATAGAGAGAAAAACGTGTGAAGTGATAGGGTTGAATCAAGGAATCCGTATAATATGGGATTGTGATATACGGTTTAAAAATGATATGGGGGAGTATATATTTTTGGCTGAATAATGAGGGATTTGGAAAAGTATTTAGGGTAACATACCGTGATTTAAGGAAGAGATTTGAAGACCAATAGAATTTTTAATCAATCACGATTTGACTTCACATTTTAGTACCAGTTGACAAAGAAAAATTTGGCCATAGCATCCTCAAAACGTGTGATTATAATAATTTTAAGTTATCTTAAAGTTGTAGGATATTATAAATGTATATTATTCAAGTATAAAAGTTTTAATACTTAGGGTATATTCAGAATTTAATAATACAGATTTTTAGGGCGTTATAGCTTTTCCTGCTCTCGATGTGTCCTTATCTTCCCAAGGGTTTTTCCACTTTGCTTTAGCTTTGAATTACTCCCGCCTAAGCGTCGTTTAGTACTCTGCCAGCTACAAGGATACACTTTACGAGTATGTAGCTAAATACTTTGAGTGTATTTGATGTGCAAATGGTACATTTGCATGGCTCAAGATGATAAGTCAATGACAAAGACTCAAAGGCATTTGTCAGTCCTTGATATAACACCCTGAAACCGGGCCTAAGTATTTTATTACAAGAGTGCCATTGGAATGGTTGACTATGACTTTTATAAGTTTAAAGGACTTACGCATTGGTACAAAAAGTTGTATTGGTCACGCCAAAAATGTGTGACGATATGCATATAGTCACACACGTTTTTTTCGTTGTGTGTCACTAAAGGTCCTGCCACCGTAGGTGGCATATGGTCACATTGTTGAGTTCGTGACCTTTTCCATCGAAAAAAAGTGACCAAAACCCCGAATATGTGTGACAAATTAGGCACCAGTTTTGTTGGATTAGTTATCAGTGACCGTAAACACTTTATAGTCACACGAATGTTTTTTAAGAGTAAAATTGTTCATCCTTTGGCCACATTGATATATAATATATGTGACATTTGAGATGATTTATTCAAGTAATGTGTATTATGTGTGACTATTTCTTGTCCTGTGGCCACATGAATATATAATAAATGTGACGTTTATGATGATTTAGTCACACAACATGTATTGTTTCTTTTGAGTTAGTCACATGCAATTTTTAAAAATAAATGGCCAAAAATGTTAATAAGTGTGACCATATGTTGTTTAAAGTGAAGAAATGTGTATTTTGTGTGACTATTGTTCATCCAATGGTCACATTAATTTTTTTGTTTGTGTGGCCTTTTGTAATATTTAGTCACACAAAGTATTTTTGTTTTGGGTATTTAGTCATATTTAATTAAACATAAAGTGGCCAAAAATGTTAATAAGTATGACCATATGTTGTTTAAAGTAAAGAAATGTATATTTTGTGTGACTATTGATCATCCGATTGCTACATGATTTTTTTTTTTTTTGTGGCCTTTTGTAATATTTAGTCACATAACGAAGTAAGCAAACAATGACCAAACGTGTAAATAACTGTGACTGTATGCATCTTTTAGTCACATTTAAAAAATCAATATATATCAAAACAAATTCAAATATATATCAAAACAAATTCAAATACAATAAAACTGGAATGTATATAACTGAACCACTAATACATATCATATAAGCAGTACTAACTATATGAACCAACAGTACTAACTTATAACTAACAGTTGTAACTAATACACTAGCAATATTAACTTCGAGCAATCTTATCTTTAACTTTTGTACTAGCAGTAGTAAATACTTCGCACATTTTCTCTTCTAGGGCATCCTCTCTCACCGTCGTCCCTTAAAGCATACTCCACTGATACCACCCTATCCGGAATTTACTGCAACAAAGTGCCATAATCATCGGTACTATAAGTAGCAATCATGAGAGCTTAAATGAATAAAAGAAACATCCCTACAAGAACAAACCTCATGTGTATAATCCTATAAAAATTATAGGTCTAAAGAAACTTACGTTGCCATACGTGTAACAGGATCTGGAGACATTGTTTTCACATCTATAACTGTTACTGATGATTTCCTGTAAACACAAACAATAATCATAATCATATATTTCAATGCTCTCTGACATGATATAAACAAATGTATGATATTTAAATTTTAAATGTATACCATGTGTTCTCATCATGTGTAAAGAAGATCAAGTAGCCATCGTCTTCTTCAGCGTCAACTCGTGGTTGCTTAGGAACAAATATTGCCTATGAAGTCAAAATAAAAAAGAAATAGGAGGACTTGTTACCTTACAGTTCCACAAACTATGCAAGAACAATGGGCTGTTATATATACTATTGACTTTCGCCTTTATTATATCTGTATAAAAAATTTATATCTTGTTGTACTACCTTTACTTCCACAAAGTTATATAACGATAACAGATAGAAACATATTTCAGATGGCCTACTGGAAGTGTTAATTACCCCACAAAAACTATAGCAGACAACAGAAATTTACCGTACAGGAGCACCCTGCTGCCATTTTACAATTCATAGGCCGATCCAAACTACTTTCCAAGCAAACGGCGAGTACGTTCATTGGCACCTTTAAATCGGAAATTGATCTCCTCAACATCATCCTGAAGAGGATTCAGGGCTTTGTTTTGCCTAACCAAAATAAATTGACGTTTAGAACACATTAATATCTCAAAAGCTAAAAGTTCAGAGTTCGGTATAATAGAACACTAACCTCTCTATTTTCAAACCCATGTCAACAACCACTTCCTTGAGTTCCCCCTAATATGTCACTCAAGTTAGAAAGACCGTCATCCTGCTTAGCTTTTTCATACTGTTATTAGGCAAATAAAGATTTAGTGTCAAGGAACAAATTTCACAAACCACCAACAAAATCACATTTAGGACTACGCTACTTGTGTTCAATGGATGATTTCATGTGAAGGGTATACTAGTAATTTTTCAACTGCCTTTTACAAATTCACTTCATTGGTCGCACAAACAAGATTCCTGTAAATAATAATGCTCGATGGTGGCACAGTATTTTTTTTATAAAAAAGTAACTATCGGGAAAATTACCAAAAACCACAACTCTGTTAGTTAATGATTGAAAAATTCCATTGCTCAGAGTCTTTTTATACCTCAACTTTCTGCATTGCATTTGCAGATTCAGCAAGTGGTGTTCTAGAATGCGATGCTCCCTTATTTGGGGCTGTAAGTCCAAGTTTTTCTCTTTGCTCCAAATGGTTACCTTTCTTCCGATCAGGATCATCTGTACTATTATCAAAACTCAGTAAGCAGCCCAGTTCATACCAAAAACATCCTCCTACCCGCATAACTTAGAAAAAGTTTATTAAAACAGTATCAAACCATAGTGACGTAGGACTAGAAAAAAAATTACCTCTAAAGGTAGTAGGTCCTTTTATTGTGTGACCCTTTTTAGGCTTCCAAGTCCTAGAAAAAATTCCACCAAGACTTCCCAAAAGCTTTTCACCCTAAAGAACAGCAAACATAAGATACCCAATTAATTACAATTTATGTACTATGATAATCTCATTTCAGTAATAGCTACATACCCTACTGAGATCCTGCTCGATGTCGGCTGCAGATGCATGGGTTCGATTAATCTGCTCCCCCTGTTGATGCAAAGTAATCATTGTGTTAGTTGCACCTTCTCTTATATCCTATGCAATCTTCACATTCATAAAGAAATTTTGACTCACTAAACAGCAGCAAGATTCGTGAACCATTTAGAACATGCATATAGTAGTGCATGTGTATATTTTTAGAAATTCAATAGCATGAGAAATAGAGCTCAGTTTCCATACCATGAGAACTTTCCAAGTTTCTAGGAAAGTAAAGCTACTTCAACAACAACAACAACAACATACCCAATCCCGCAAGAGCGGGGTATGGGGGAGGTAGAAGTGTAGACAGATCCTACCCCTACCCCAGGCAAGGCCTAGGAGTAGAGAGACTGCTTCCAGGGAGACCTCCGGCACGTGCACAAGTGTGAGTGAAAAAGAAACCCAAGGAGCAAGGAGCAAAACAGCAACAAGACAAACAAAGCACATAGTACCAAACAAAGAACAAGGAGCAAAGCAAGAAAAGCAAGCAAACAAAGCATAGAGAAACGCAAGAGAAACAAGGAACGAAAAGGCAAAACAAACACAAGCAAGCACGCAAAGGCAAGCAGGCACCAGGCAAGAAGACAACACAAAACAAGCAAAGCAACGCAAGGGGGCAAAAGAAAAGGCAAAGCAAAGGACAAACGCTAAGGCAAGGGGGCTAAAGCTAAGGCCAAAAGGGAAAAGCTAAGGCAAAGGGAAAAGAAACACCACAAGCCTACTAAAAACTCAAAAGGGGGACAAGCAAGGAGACCAAAACGCCTAAAGTGCAAAAGGGCCTACCAAACCTAAAAATGCAAAGGGGCAAGACAAAGACAACCTACCACACGACCTAAACTACCCGCAAGTTCTAATCCTAGCTCTCCACTCGTTCCTATCTGAGATCATGTCCTCGGACAAGATAAGCTCCTTCATGTCTAGCCTAAGTCTATCCTCCCACCTGAGCTTAGGTCTTCCCCTCCTTCTCAAACCGTCGACCCTCAGCTCTTCGACTCTCCTTACTGGCGCCGTCTGTGGCCTTCTCCTGCATGACCGAACCACCTCAACCTTCCTTCTCGCATCTTTGAGATAATAGTCTCAACTTTAAGTTCTGCTCTGAAAACTCCGTTCGGTATCATGTCAAGCATGGTCTTACCACAAGTCCACCTTAGCATCCTCAGTTCTGCCACTTCCACTCTGTTAGCTTGGGCTTTCGTGATAGGCCAACACTCTGACCCGTACAAGATAGCGGGTCTGATCGCCACCCTATAAAATTTTCCCTTAAGCTTAAAGGGAACTTTCTTATCACAGAGCACACCTGACGCCGCCCTCCATTTTGCCCATCTAGCTCTAATACGGTGGGTAACGTCATCGTCGATCCTTCCTGATTTGTGTATCACCGAACTAAGATATCTAAAAAACTCCTTAGTATGGAGGATCTGGTTGTCGATACGAACTCCCTATATTAGAGCACCAAGATATCTAAAGTAAAGCTACTTCAGTTTCAGTAAACATCTATATTAGAGCACCAGATATGGTAGCTCAAGCCAATGCCCAAAAAGGGTGTCACGTCAAGCCAAAGCCTTGCACGTGAGATTGGCGTTGGTGGAATGTGACCACACCTTGTGCTCTTAAACCAAATATAAACACTCAGGTAATCAGTGACAGGTATGTGAGTGGAGCAAATAATCAAACTTTGTGTGATTAGTGTTTGCAGACACAAAAAGGTAACACTCATATCATAAATTGCTTTTTTTGTAATCACTTCATTCCTAATCACTTCATTGCACAGATCATAACTTGTACGAGTGGTTCTTTTTTCAAGAACATGGACTGCAACTACCACGAAATCATCAATGTAATTGGTATTCACGTTAGTTTTGAAAGATTTAATGTGAGAAGGAATTACTTTACCTTAAGTGCTTCCAATATACTGGCAGATCTCTTTTGCTTCAAGAGACACTCTAATTTTATCCTAGGCAAAAACATATATCCAAAACTTCAATAAAAAACTTGATATTACTAACTTCACATATTAATTAACTAATAAGCTTACATGAGATCTGTCAGCAATCCAAACACACTCACTCCAACCGCAAGAAGTCTCTATTTCTAGGCCATTCAAATACACCAAGTACCTGTTTCAGGAACGAATTAGACGAATATAATCAATAATAGGTAATATAAAATCAAAATACAACAACAAGGTCAATTTAACACATGGAAAGCCAAACTTCATGGTCACATATCCATGTCACACATCAACTAGCTATTAACAGTTCAGGCATACATACAGTGGTCTAAAAGCAAATAAAAACCCCTACAACAGCACCGTCACAGTTCATCAACGACCATCCATCATCGTTGAACCAATTAATAGCATCATTAAATCCTCTGCTTAATCTTTGACATAGAGTACGCTGAACAGCTGGTTGTCTTCCAAGTCCATAAATAACCACTCGACTCTTGAGCAATTTGCCTAATATAACGCAATGCCTACATTGAGACCCAAAACTAATAAACAAAAAGAATCCAGAACCAATTAAGTTATATATAACAGATTCTACTCACTGCAATGGTCACCTTCTGTGCTACAACTATAGAAGATTCATAAAGTGGGCGTAAAACCTCAGGCACACTCCACGCCTACAGAATAAAAAACAGAATTTATCGATAAGTTCCCTAAAAATCAGTTAGGATAAAGATGGTCAGTATGCGTTACCTCAAGATTAAGGTGGTCTACTATGTGGATTATTGAGCATCCACCATCACATGGACAAATCAGGTAACCACTGGGTAGCGTTTCTCCTCTTACCTCAGTTTCTCCTCATCGCCATTCATCGGTCTAAACATTTACAAACAAACACAAAATCAAGGTCTCTACTCCGGGATTTAAAGCTAAAGAAAGATTTGATTCAATCAATTATTATTTAGGATTAGGGTTTTTAAATCGAAATGATTTTGGGGGTGGGTTTCTAAGTTGCTATTATCAACAAGAAAGATTTGTTTGTTTGTTTAGGATTAGGGTTTTATGCACCCTTTCCATTTGATGTTTGATTGGGGAGGGGCAATTTGATTTTTGGGAAAATTTGATTTTGGGGAAAATTTTAAGCGGGCTTGTGAAAAGCTGAGAGGGGGAAATTTTATTTTGGAAGAACTAAGTGCGGGACATGTATTACATATAAATTTAACACATAAAATATCTTAATCTTTGTTTTTTAAGCGGGACATGTATTACATATAAATTTAACACATGAAATATCTTAATCTTTGTTTTTTAATGTGACCATATATGGCATTTGGTCACAGTGTTCCGGTGTGTGACATATATTTGTCATTTTTAAAAGCATATCATGACTAATGCTAGAAACTTACCTTTCAGTTGTCACACATTTCAAATTCATGTGGCTAAATATTCAGCAAAAAATAGTAGTCACTTTTAGATAATGTATGACAAACTTGACTATATGATTTAGCCACATACAAAATTACTTCATGTGACCATATATGGGTTTTGGTCACACTATTTAATTGTGTGACCAAAATTGGTCACACATATATATATATATATATATATATATATATATATATATATATATATATATATATATATATATATATATATATATATATATATATATATATATAGTGTGACTAATGTTTCAAACTTTTTTGCATCTGTCACACGTCCCAAATTATAAGTGACTAAATAATCAAAAAAAATTTACCAGCTCCCTATAGTCACATAAATATTCAGATGTGTGACAATGAAATTCCGAAATGGTCACACAAGTCGGATCAAGTTTGGCTGGTTATTTTATTCTAGTACATTTAGTCACATAAAAATATGACTGTGTGGTCGTTCAAAAAATAGCGTGTGTGACGAAATCCCATATTTGTACTAGTGACGGGATTGGTTAGTCAACCCCGATAGTCAAACTATAAGTATTAAATGTTATGTAAATGGTAATAGAAAATATGATGCATTACAATTATGAGAAATATGGACTTAAGGGACCTAAGTTGCCAAGTGCTAAATGTGTTATTAAGTGTTTGTAGCCAAAATAGAAGAGTAGGGACTTGAGGGACCATACGTGCCAATTAGACAAACTTGTCACCTACAAGTATCTGGATAGTTCTCATTTTATGAGGAGAGTTCCAGACTTGTGTGGTGTTATATGGTGTCAAAGAAAAGAGAGGAAGAATGAAGGAAAGACCAAGTTTGATGGGCTAGTGATGAAGAGATTATGTTCCCAATTCATTAGTTAGTCCATATTAATGATCCTTGCAAGTAAGTAACCTTTTAAGTGATGTTTAATTGATGATTGAAAGGTTAGGGTTTATGAACCCTAATTAAGGGAATTGGGTAAACGATGTTTATAAGTTAAATTAAGAAGCTATGATGAATATGGGTTAAGTATTATTGAAGTTGAGTTAATAAGTTAACGGGATTAATTATCATATAATCATCACATGATTATGTGATAATTAGTAATGGTTGGAAAGGAGTTATGGTTGTTGTGGCCATGCCATAATTGATTAATTATGTGTTTATGCCTATAGTGGTGTTGGCTTAGATGACAAGAATGGAGATGATGATGTCCTTGGTTTCATTAGCTTGGGATCGAGGTAAGTAAACCAGTTATAATGTGTTATTATATGGATTTTATCACATTGTGTGTTACGTGACTTAATTGTTAAAGTATAGATGGTTTGACCTTAAGGTGTCTAGTTAAAAGTGTGCATAAGGTTAGCTTGGCAAGGCTAACTATGGAAGTGATAAAGTGATGATGATTTAAGTGGTTTGTGTAAGTAATGATATGAATGTTCGTATGATTGTGTGTTGATAATTATTGACATATATGTGTAAATGATATATGGTAACATGTTATATCCATTTTGCTTACTAAGCCTCGTGCTTACGGTTTAATGTCAAATGTTTTGTAGGCTCTTGTGTTAATGTGAAGGCTTGGACTAAGGATTAAGGTTTGGTTATGCAAGTTTAGAAGATTGGTATGAATGTAAGAGCTAGGTAGTATACCGAGCTCGTTTCAATGGTGTAGCCCCGTTGGTCCTGCAATGGTTTGTAAAGTGTAGTCTTGTTTTACGTTAAGGTCGTCTTAATGATTTGGTGGTCAATCGTCGTGTCAACGTATATTTTAAGCATTTATGGTCAAAGTTAAAGGGGTGTTTCGCATAATGTGTGTTTATACCCAGTTTGGGTTGTAAACGGGTCAATGATTTATCGAAATGTTTTATTATGTTATAATAATGATGTTTGTTAAGTTTGGTGGGCAAATGAAGTGGTAAAGGTGGCATGTTGTTAAAATGGGTCAAACGGGTATTTTGGCATAATACCCGTCACTTTGTAAAGCACATTTCTGTGGATCGTTATGACCAAGTTTATGCATATATTTTATGTTTATAATGTCCTAATGATTTCTGGAATTTTTGGTGTTATGTCATGTTATAGAAGTCATTTTCCGGAAAATGGGTCAAAAGTGCACAAAAGGGTTATGCAGAAAAAGGGGTGTTTGGGACAAGGTCCATTTTAGCCCGTTTTGGGTCAAATGGGTTAAGAATTTTGGGAAACAATGTATATAGTATATTTTTAGTTCAATGTGTATTAAAGTGTTTAAACATAGGTCAAAAGTGTCAATTTTGTGCTTAAATGTGTATGGGTCATTTTGAGAAAGTAGTGCAAAAAGGGTTATAGTGCACTTTAGGGGTCCTTAGTACATAAGACATGTAATAGTGCACTTTAGGGTGCCACCCGTCATTTTAAAAGTATTTGAGTCTAGTTTCATTTAAAAATAGTTTCAAGGTCTATATGTCTAAGGACTTTTGTCAATGGTCAAAAGAGTATCGGAATGAAGGTCAAACTGGGGTCGTTTCCGCGTAAAAGTCAAAGTTTGTGGTCATAGCGGGCACGGGGTGTAACACTTGAGGTCTCTGAGGTTGTTGTAGCTTCTCTTTTCTTTGTTGTAGCTGACTTCGTTATCCGTTTACAAAGCTCTTAGTTTCAGTCTTTGTCTCTGCAAAGTGCAAAGTACTCTTGTTGTGTAGGAAGTTACAAGACATATCTGATGTGTTTATAGTTACAAGACATATCTGATGTGTTTATCATCAGATATGTGAACACTAAGTGAGTCCCTTTAGACCGATGTACTTCCATTTGGTGGTCTATTGCTTTGACATCTCTGAGGTTCGCTCATGGTATTTTACCGATGAGTATTTTGGATAGCTGATGATGTTCAATCAGTCAAGGGTAAACTTTGCTCTATGATTTACCCATGGACTCTGTCAGAGTGAGTGTTAGGATCTCTGACATGATTAGCTATCTTGAACTTAGGCTAATTAAATGTTTCAAATACATGTGAGAGATAATTTAGTCAAATTAGACCTAACAGTTTTCTATGCTAAGTAAGGGGGCTTGTTAACATAGTGAAATGAACTCTCGAGTTGGAAACTCGATATGTAGCATATTATCAGTAAAAATTCCTTTTCCAACATAATCTTTAGTAAAATGATATCGGACATCGATGTGTTTCGTGAGCGTATGTTGCACAGGGTTGCATGAGATAGCAATAGCATTCCTTGAATATCGAAATATTGTCATAATGAAATCCATAATCCATCAATTGTATCCTCATACATAATACTTGTCAACAACATCCAAAAAGAACAAAGTATTCTACTACGGCTGTAGATATGGAAACACAATTTTGCTTTTTCGATGACCAACACACTAGCTTGTCTCCCAAAAACTGAACACTACCCGACGTACTTTTTTCTATCTAGATTGCACCCTGCACGATCTGCATCTAAAAAACCGTTAGTCCAAAACTACGTTCTTTCTCACACCAAAGGCCTAAATGAATAATGCCCTTAAGATAGCAAAAGATCTACTTGACAACACTTAACATGTAGTTCAGTGGGCTTTGCTTGAAAGCGAACACGTAGACAAGTAGCAAACATAATGTTCGGTCTACTAGCAGCTAGAAAGATTAAAGAACCAATCATACTTCGGTATAAAATTTGATCAACCGGTATTCCTTTTGAATCCAAATCTAGTTTCGCATGAGATGCCATAGGTGTGTTTATTGAAGTACAAGTAGTCATGTTAAGTATTTTAGGAATTTATTCAATATATTTCGATTGATTGATAAAAATTATTTGTGGCATTTTTTTTAACTTGCAAGCCCCAAAAGAAACTCATTTCATCCATCATAGACATCTCAAACCTTTTGGCTATTATATCAGCAAATTTTGTGCAATGTGAAGGGTTAGATGACGTAAAAATAGCACCATTGACATAAATCCGAATTAGCATAATATGTTTACCCTTCTTCTGAATGAACAAAGTGCTATCAATTAAACCTTTAGCAAAACCTAAATTGAGCAAGAACTTTAACAACACATCATACCAAGCTCTCTGTTCTTGTTTGATACTGTATAGTGCCTTGTCAATCTTATAGACGTTATCTGGATACTTTGCATCAACGAAGCCTTCTGGTTGAGACACATACACATATTTTTTGAGAATTCCATTAAGAAATGTCGTCTTCACATCCATTTGATAATAATGAAATCTTGATGAGCAACATATGCGAGAAATAAGCATATAGCTTCAATTCAAGCTTCGGGTGCAAAAGACTCTTCATAGTCTATTCCTTCTTCTTGCCAATATCCTTTTGCAACAATACGAGCTTTTTTTCGACAACAAGTCCATTTTCATCTTTCTTATTCTTGAAAATACATTTGGTTTCGATGATTGTCTTATTGGCTGGACATGGAAAAAGTCGCCATACTTTCAATCTTTCAAATTGATTCAACTTTTCTTGCATAGCAACAATCCAGTCCGCATCTTTTAAAGCATCGAATACCTTGGAAGGTTCAACTTTCGTTAAAAAAAAACACAAGTATAAGCATTTTGGCTCTTTCATACTTTGTGTTTGAACATTTGAAACATCCCTAATTATTTGATGAATGGGACGATCTTTTGTACATTTGTTCGTGTGAGGATAAGGTCGATAAAAAGCATGAACATTTAACGGATCAATATAAGGCGTGTGAGATGACTCTTCGGTTTCATGTATTGAATCTTCAAAATGTCCAGTTCAATTCCTTATCGGTGTTAATTCATCCTCTACAATTTATTTGTTTTTTCATTGACAATAAACTAAACCACAAAAATTAGAAATTAAACTAAACAAAATCTAATAGTAACTAAATAATTAATTGGTAATAGATTAGCATTATTTAGTCGTATCAATAAGCATGCATGAATAATAGATCTAATGCAACTCATTGTTGTTATGTGATTATAGTTATTTCAATAACCGGTAAATTTTCTAGGTCATCGTATGCAATATTTGGGCCTTTTGATATGATATGCTTCTTTCTTTCTTAATTTTCGGTTTTGAATCCTTGAATGATTTATCCAATCTTGGTTAACTTATTAACCACAGCTATCCCAACACCAACCGAAACTAGCGAACAGTTGTCCCTAAAATCCTTAAGATAGCCCATTGTGGACATAATGTGGTAAATTTTGCATATTCGGATATAAAAGAAGTCTCACTTGGTACCAGACCCCATTTTTTTGTTATCGTCAAAAGAGGGACACAAGAAAAACTGTGACCAAGGTTTATTTAAGGGTTGTGAGGTATACCATTGCCGGTGAGAGATTGTTATCATTACCTTTCCATGGACATCCATTTGAAAAACTCCAGATTAATTCATGTCTGAAATAAACAACAATTTACATGTAAAAGTTGTGTAAAGTGCGCAAAGGAAACATCGATGAGAGTCGATATTGGAATATGTTTATGAGTTCTTTGTGATTCAAAAATGTTTCTTACGAATTTTGGTGGGTTAACTTAACTATTTTAGAGCACGGGGTTTGAGACAGATAGTATAAAAAGTAATAATGTTTTAATAACTTTGTTTTGAGGTTAAATATTGTGAGAATCCATAAATATATGGTTTTGTTGTGTCTAAGATTTTTCTATAAAATTATAACAAATCTTTTATACTTATATAGTTATAATACCCGTGTACGCGTGTGTTTTACATATTTTTTTCTTTATGTATTGAGTAATTGATTAATACTGTATTTTGTATAGATTTTTGTTGCACAAATTATTAGTTGACATAGTGTTTTGGTTGATCTTGTTTAAATTTAACTATTAATATCATATTCTAGACATTATGCGTGTTTAGTAGTACATAATGACCCTTGAAAAAATATGTGATGTTGCTATATGTACAATCTCGTCTATTTGTTTTCATCTCAAAGTCACCCTTGAGGCCATGCCCTCATTTGATATTTATGTTCCTGTTAATAATAATTCTAGCCGTATTTAATTTTTAAACCCGTGCAAGCGCAGGTTAAACGTATAACGGGAAATAACATGAGTCGTTATTGAATGTGGGTAGTTAAAAAATGATACTTTTCTGGACATCCTTATTTAATCATAAAGATGAATAATATGAATCGTTCATATATGTATAATCTCGTGTATTTATTTACATGTCATAGTAATCTCGTGTGTTTATTTACATACTCAGTTTTACTATGTAGGCTTGAATGGTGCACTTCCGTTAGTTCAACTACAAATTGTTGGATTCTTTTTCCACTTTGTAAAGTTCTCTTATTATATAAGACTGAGGTGAACCATCTGCTTACTTTGCTCGGCTCTTGTACCTCCAAGAAAAGATAGATGGGTGTGGTCGGGGGACGAAATAGGGGTGTTCATTGTTGCGTCGGCAAGGAGCATTATTGATACGGGCACTTTGGTTATTGATAATAATCCTACCAGATGGAGTAATGATGTTCCGATAAAGA
>JARVZY010007441.1:0-23267 GCA_030686995.1 Artemisia argyi | reverse complement strand
GATTGGTTAGACCGATTGGACAGCTTTCCTGAGCGAGGAAGGGAAGAAGGAAAGACATAAAATAAAGCAAGTAACCCGAAACCCTTTAAGCACGAGATTGGACAGTTGTGATTGCGCTTTCACCCATGATGGGAGTCTTTGGGCTAGGATGCTAAAGAGATATCTATGAGACTCATTCGGCTCACAAGAAGTTTTCCTTTATCATATATTCTTTTGTTATCAAAGCTTCGGAGTTCTATTCCTTCTTTCGCATTGTCTTTTTCAATGGAAAGTAAGCACTATTCTAAGATGCTACGAATGGAAAAAAAGTATCTTGAAATAGTCGATTTAGTAGCCTACTTTGACCCACTTCCTTAGCTACCGAGCTTCAAACCCCTAATATGACATTGAACTGACTGACTTACTTGCTTAACGCGTCTGTTCTGTCTGGAAAGCCAAAGACTAACATAGGTGCTTCCTATACCGAACATTCATGAATACAGATTGAGAGAGATGGTGGCCCAAACCTAGGCTGTGACGCTTCCTCTTGAGTACACAATTCAGACTTGAAGTTCGTTTACACAGTACGAGAAAGACAATTATAAAGAATGGGACTTTCAGAAACTTTTTTAGATTCTATTCTTTAATATAGCATCAACATGACAATAACATTAGAAAGTGAGATTGGCATTCATCCATCAATCGGGACTAGTCTTTATTACTTTATAAAATCAAATAAAAGTTTTTGAAATAAGTCCACATATAAGGGGAGCAAGCGGAGGCTCGAAAGCCGGAGCGCGCCTTAGTGATGGAGGGGATTCGCGCCGGATGGAACAAGGCGCTTTGAACCATAGACTACTGTTGCTGGAATGAAGGACCGCTCCGGAACATAATTATGCTGCTTGCTGGGCCCTGATGGTGGAACTGGCATTTTTGGGGGGAAGAAAGCGGCCCCCTTTTTCGGCGGAGTGGGCAGCATCGCTTTCTGTCGTGTAGCCGTGATGCCATTTAGAAAGAAGAGACCAAGAAAAAGAAAAAGCAGTATTTTGCAGATTCTTGACATCACTGGAAAAGAAGTTGAGCTGTAGGCATCAAGGTAAGGGACCGAGATTATATACTGCTGCAGAAGCGGAATCGAAAGGCTTGGTTGAAAGGTAAGGATAGCGTGATTGGCCGATTGGTTGGAAGGTATGCATAGCATGATTGACTGCTTGCGGGTCGATCATGGACCACAGCTACTTGGGTAGAGACCGCTGAACATTATTTTGATGTGATGGGCTCGGATCCTTTGCATGATTTCATGTGAGGAGCCACCTTTGACGGGCTTTTCATTTGGATAGATCCAGTGGGCCTTCTTGCATGGACTTGGGCTTGCTTTGATGAGGGGTAGGCTTGTTGAATTGAAGGCATACCGCACACTGCTTCAAATAGAAAGATATTGGTTGAATCTCAAAGCCTCGCCAGAAGACGTTCCACAAAAGCATTATTTCATCTTGTTCCTTGAGCAATTGAGGAAGCGAAGCGGGCTGCTTGTCTTGCCTCGAGCCCATAAGAGAAGTACAAAATGGACTAGGATGGTGCTGTTCTGCTTAAAACTAGGCTAGGAAATGGGCCTAACTCCACTCGGATGAGAGAGCTTCCTATAGGTTGAAAGGCCCCTCACGGAAGGAGCATTTCCTCAATCTCTAGGAGTTCGAAACCTTGCAAGCGGGAAAGCTTCTATCTCTTATAGAGAATAAACATAGGGGAAAGAGAACTACAAGAAGTCTACAACCTTACTAATAACTAAGAAAGGTGCTTTCCTTTACTAATGCAAGACTCCTCTCATTCTCAAAGTCGCTGTCTCCGTCCCGCTATTCCTGCTTCTGGAATAGAGTAAGCTTCTCTTCTTTCGCTGCCTCTGCCTCTCCTCTGGTTTAGAACCCCCAAATCCACAATGACAATGATTGCTTCAAGGTCCACCTCTTAATAGAAGACCCGATCCATCTTCTCTTGAATCTCGACATTTCATCCAAAGAATAGAAAATGGTTAACACATGCCGATTGGAGAACGTATTCCCTTCCCAGCTATTAGTGAAACAGGGGCCATCACTCTAATACGAATCGAAAGAATCACTATCGGGTTTGGTACCAACCAAGATTATCGTGGTTGAAATACCATCAATTTTGAATAGTTATTAGAGCTTCTAATTAAGTCGATTAAAATAATCTTCTGATTCAATCAGTCTTATCTCGTTCATGCTCCTCACCTGAGAAGCATTTCACTAACCACCTGAGGAGCAGTAACAAGTACCCTCCCTTGGGGTCGGGTAGCTACAGTCACACACAGTTCCTGTACACAGTAAGACAGTAGCAGCAGTAGCTACTGTAGCGTAAGACAGTTACTCTCACAAGTATGGTTTAAACAATGTTCTATCGGTTTGACCAGGTTTAACAAGTTTGAAACATAGGGTAGATGGTCTAGCTACCCAACTGTAGCTGCAGTAGCTACACTGTACCTCCTTAGCCGGTAGCCAGTAGCCAGTGGGTAGGAAACCTTGCCCGCCAACTAAAAAGAGCGATTGAGAGTGGATTTCAGGTTCGATAGTGTCGAGAAGGTATTAGCCACCGGTGACCGTACTTTCGTAAAAGCACCATCGGGCGGTGGTTCCTCTTCTCTTCTTCCTCTTGAACCTCGAACAAAAAAAAGATATCGCCATCAGCTCGACTAAGAGTTCCGAATCAAAAAAGTCAACTGAACTTTACTTAAGACGAAGGAACCGAGTGCCAAAAAAAACCGGTTTCGCTTCAAACTACTAGTAATTAAGACTAAAAGTAAGGAAGTCCTTGGCCTGCGTTCATTATACCTACCCCTTTTTAAAGAACTTGATTTCAATCTCAACAAAGAAATGAAAGCATAACTCTTTGCTTGTTGTCCTCTTACTTACTCAATTGTGGAGGTATCTCGGGTGTCTGATCCGATCAGTCTCGTGATGAAGAGAATTCCGATCTTCCACTAAGAAAGGTCTCGTCACGACAACTCAATTTGTCCGGTAAACTACTAGGGGCTCCCCATGATTTAGTAAAAGGGAGGGGAGATTTGCTCCTCATCCGGGGGTTCATTTCATTCATTATGAACTAAAAAAGGTCTTAAAAACTTCATAGAATTCAGGATCGGCCATTTCATTTGTGCTTTCAGCAAGTAGGCGACGCGAATCTATTTCTATGCTTCAATCGGCTACCAATTGCTTGGATGCGTTTGAAGCCTCGAGATGACTTGCAGAAAAAAAGCTTTCTAGGTTTGTCTTCTGTCTCCGTAATAAATGGTCCATTTATTGATGGGCGAACGACGGGGATTGAACCCGCGCGTGGTGGATTCACAATCCACTGCCTTGATCCACTTGGCTACATCCGCCCCTACCCCCGCACAGGTTTCAGTCTCTATCTACGATCAGACCCTTTCTGAACTCCCCTATGACCGCTATCAAAGAGAAGCTTTTTCTTATACTATAGTTGCAAGTCTATTGTTCTCTTTCCGAATTAGGTGAAACAAAGCTTCAAACAAAGAGGTTGGGCTGTTCACTTCATTGATTTGACTTCACTTTACTTAAGATTAAAGAGAGGGGCCGGGCGGGCAGTAAAGGCTCATTTAGTAGACAGCGAGCGAGCAGCAAGCACCTACTCCTATCAAAATGAAAAGCAGCAAGCTGAACTTGAATTGAAGAAGCGAGCCTCTATCAGAGAAAGGAAAGCCGTTGCGCGTTAGCGCATCCGTTTTCTTGCTCGTTAGCGCCCTTCCTTCAGCTGGCTTCGCCTTATCTATTCATCTCTTTTTTCAAATGGAGATTTAGGGATCTCTCTTGTTCATAGATCTTGAAACCAGACCTATCCCCGGAAGAACCAACACTTAAAGGGTGTAAGCAACGGAAGGTTCTCACCCTGTCCCCGACATTGTTCTCCGACGATGTCCCCTGGGCGAAAGGGGACACCATTCTCTTTCTTTCTTCAATCGTTCCGATCAGGACAAGTGGGTTGGTTCGTTTCGTCCTCCTATCTACGCAATTCTCTGTCTTCGTTCGTGATCATGTTGGGCGAAAGGTAGTTGTAGAGGAGCGGCTGTGAAAAAAGGGCTCTTCCCCCTTTCCATTGAAGTAGGGAGGGCTTCCTTCCCCGCCATTCCGGCCTATTATTGATAGGGATTTTACCGATGCTGAAGGTAGCTTGCTTACCAAGCCACCCACTTGAGAAGCTGGTCGCTAGAAAGAAGCGACGAGGAAGCGAAGCTGTCTACGAAGCTTTGCTTCTCCCCCTGTAGTCGTAATACTCGGCTCGTCGCTACTTTGATTCAAAAGGTAACCGGTGGTTCCCGACTTTCTCTGGTTTCCGTAACCGTAACCATTTTTCCGATTACATAAACCTTTTTTTTGAATAGCGATACGCTCTAAAAAAAGTGAAGGATAAGCAACCATTCTAGAAGCGGTAGCTTCCCGCCTCCTTCATTCCTACTGCCTCCTTCGGTGAGAAGTTCCCTTCCTTTTTCTTTTTATAAAAAAAATGACTGATTGGTCTGCTCAGCAAACGCACAAAGTGGACCGCTGTTTGGCTGACCCCCTTCCTCCCATTCGGGTTGGGTTGACCCAGAAGTACAGTAAGAAGGAATGGAACCGCTTGAGAGTCGTCTGAAGTTCACACTTGGGTAAAGACGACTGACTTTGGAAACGGAACACGAACCAATTTCAGCTATTCCGGCTTCTTATTGAGCGTAGCGAAATCAAGGTTTATGAGAAAGTCAGCGAAGTTTCTATGATGTTCTACCTTTGCGTAGTCTCGGTCCACAGTGACAGTGGAAGGCTCCGCACCTGAGCCTCGTTAGACTCAGCAGAAGTGTAAGGTGTAAGTGAAGAGAATAGAAGAGATGAAGTCCGCCCCTTAGCCTAGTCTATATCCACAGCTGACGCAACTCCGTACCGACGTCTCACTACTACTTAATTAATTAATTAACGGCTAAACTTTTTCATAACCTGAGCTTTCCTTAACCAGTTGACCTTACTTCGTAACCTTAGCCTCCCTTTCTTTATAGTTCGACTAAGTGACTTCGTAACCGAAACCTACTTTTTTTCTTACTGTAGCATAGGCCTTCGCCACTTCAAACGGGCGCTTCGCCCCTCTTTTTTTTTTATTTTAGAAAGAGCGGGGCCTTACTTATTCAGGGGGGTGGGGGAACCCGTAGGAAGGGGGGACGAACCGCCGAATTGACATCTGAAATCGCCAACAAACGAAATATTTAATTTCGTATAGAAAGAAAACGAACCACTTCTATTCTCGGAGCCCACGGAGCGGTATATGAAGAATGGCTTTTTGGTCCCTTTCGTCCAGTGGTTAGGACATCGTCTTTTCATGTCGAAGACACGGGTTCGATTCCCGTAAGGGATAGGTACTCATTCCCGGCCGCTTTCAGTTAGTGTTCATTGCTGAGTGATCGCTCGCTATCTGGCTGGAAAAGGTGGTCCGGGACGTTCGTCTTCTTAAATAGGCTGATACGGAGGGGGACCCCCCCCCCAGCCTATATTCCTACTAATGTGATCCCCATTACTGATGGACAAATCTGTTTGGAAACAGAGCTCTTTGAAAGTGAAAACGGTATTCCCCCTTATATATAGCCCAAAAGAAATAGAATCATGGAATTATGCCCAAAGAAACTTAATGCTCTATTAGAAAGTAGAATTAGCAACTTTTACACGAATTTTCAATTGGATGAGATTGGTCGAGTGGTCTCAGTTGGAGATGGGATTGCACGTGTTTATGGGTTGAACGAGATTCGAGCTGGGGAAATGGTTGAATTTGCCAGCGGTGTGAAAGGAATAGCCTTGAATCTCTCGAAGGGCTTTGAGAAGAGGGGCAACAGGGAAGATGCCGAGAATGGCCGTGTCTATGGGGATTACCGGTCTTAGTATGAATCTGTTGCAAATGCATGTGAGGGAGGAATGCCTTCATTCAAATTTAAAACTTGTCGTCTACTTGAAGGAAATGTTTGGAACAATGCTGTTGGTAGATTCTTCCAGAAGTTTGATACGGATTTGGATATCAAAGTGCGTCTTTATATCTATATTTCTTTTTTCATATATCTCCTTTTTTTTGCATTTTTTTTTTTCTATCGGGGTTCTCCTTATGGACGAACTCCAACAGGCTGTAGCCCCCTTTCTGCATGCTTCGGGCGGGGGGGTGGAAGGGTTCAATCCACCACCGGCTCCTTCGGACAATTCTGTGTTGATTTGTACAGACGAGCCAGCCCAGGAGGTTGGCGAAGTCCCGCAAAGGGCTCCTCGAGAAAGGGTGCGGCAAGCCGCATTTGATGACTCTCGGGAGATGCGATTCGCGGAGAAACACGCGCAAGCGTGTGACAAACGCATCCAAGAGATTGTGGGCCGCGCTAAGGCCCTATACGCAAGCGGCAGCCTTGATCTGAATATTAAAGAAGAAGCTGATATAGAAAGAGGGGTTCAGTCCTTCTTCGCGGATCTTTATAGGTTCGACACCCATCAGAGTCGTGTCGAGCATATAAAAAGGGTTTTTTCGGCTATTGGAAATCAAAGGAGTCCCATTTGGCAAAAAATGAAGGACCTTATTGAAAATTAGTAGACTGGTAAGATAGGAAAAAAAAAGCTAACCGCAGGCCAAAAGAAAGATTGGGAATGCTCAGACTGAAAAAAAAAAGCAGCAGGTCCTACGTTTATATCATTTTGAATTCTGATTAGCTTCACTGCTAAAAAAATCTTCTTTATAGCGTGACTCTATATCCTTTAGGATGTAGAAATCAGGCTACTAGAAAGAAGTTGTGTCGTACTGCCGACAGTTATGGGACTATAGCTTGTACAAAGGCAGGCTTAGGAGGTCTCTCGCACAGATGGTTTGGTATTGCAAATTCATCCCTCTTCTTGATGGTATGCTATCAGTTTTAGAACCAACTGTTTGGGGTGTTGTCAATCAACAATGCTAGGTATGACAAGTGAGTATGACACCAAGAATTGACAAGCTAGCTCTCGTTCAAATAAGATCTGTCCCTGCTGGCATTATTATCCAAACCTTCTTCTCCTTCTCTTGATGTAGAAAAAAATCCCCTTTATTTGAGGGTAATACAGAATTAGCTCTATCTTATCCAATGGGAGACTTTTGAGTTCATCCTTTAGCTGACTTATCAGAGATCGAGAGAATTGCCATAAAGTGCAGTACTTCCTCTCTGGTGTATAGATCCTTACCATTTCTTTTCAACTATGCTTAAGGAGCCTGGCCTGTCTTACTTTCCTGCTAAACGATACGATGAAGGCTTGATAGTTCAAGTAGTAAAGGGGTAGTCAAGCTGTGGCAAGAGGAGAAAAGCAGTTAATCTTAGTACCCGTGAAGTCAGGCTTTTCTAGCTAGTAGAAGGATAGAGACTAAAGAAAGTTAGTTTACCCGAAGCAGAGAGAAGAGAAAGGAAGAGTGTCTCCATGTTTAATTCTAGCAAATCTTCTGTGGAGTAGGAGTAGCACCTAGTTGAGTAGGCAAGTAACTTCTTTCACTAGTTGAGATAGACAGATTACTCAAGGTTGTACGAGCAGGCTTCCTGGGCCACTTACCCCTAGCTTTATGCCTGACTCACTGATACGATAGGGCTTAGGCTTACTTGCTTCCCTTTCCGATAGCTGCGCCTCAAGGGGAGAACCTGCTAGCTCAGGAGTGGCATTTCACCCTAAGCACACCACTGCCATAGTGGGGCAGCCTTCGCGGGAAAACTTATTAATAAGCAGGATCAAAGAAGACTTGCTTAATCCCCCTTCTCCCGGAACCTTTCCTCGTCTATTTGGCTATCTCGTCCTTTCCTTTCCTTCTCCCCCTGAATCAGAGCGGAAAGCTCGGATTTCGCTTCATTTTCAAATTGCGTCTTTCCCGTTTTCTGCGTTCTGTTCTATGCTTGCTATCTGCGCAATCAGTCATGGCCTCTCTGAACTTTTCGTAAATAGTCACTCACTGTCAAGGGAGCCACTTTCTTCGGGCGGCAATTCCCATCATTCGGAGTCAACGGCAGCTCGGGCATCTTGACGGGGGCATTCCGAGTCCACCGCAGATGATTGAAGAAATATCGACTAGAAAAGAAGATACTACTACAAAGACATTAGTGAAAAATCCAGCGAAGACTCGATATGTACAGCTTCTTTTCCTCCCGTTGGATAGAGGAAACGAAAGTCAGCTCGACCAACCCTTGCTTGACCCGCTTACCTATGATCGGCGAATTTCTAAATCTTTGATCCCGTCTGATGAAACCGAAAATCATCATCTTGTTCTGACTGTCCCGGGAACTCTTTTCAGGCAGACCGAGAGGAGAGAGAGGGAGGAAATAACAAAGAATCATTCGGCGCGTAGTGAACTGCCAGATAGATCAGCACAGCTAGGGAAGCCGTTGAAACCCGATCATTCGAAGCAGCACAGTCAAAGAGACAGACCGAGTGCTCTATCTATAACTAGGGATGAGCTGACGACCGTATTCGGGATACCTTCACCTGGGCCAAACCCAGGCACTGGGCGTTGACCAGAACGGAGTCCTATTCCCATACTAAAGATAGCAGTCATATTAGATACCCAATAATCAGACCTTCAAAGATCAACTATGATAAGTCAGTAATTTCTTAGTAAGTCAGTTTGTAAGTCAAAGCCCATTGCTCCCCACTAAGGTTAGGTATAAGGCTAGGATCCTTAGTGGATACGTCGACGGATACATTCGTTTAGTGCGGCTGTAGTATCAGAGTCCGGGGCTTGACAGACACATGTCCGCAATAGCTAAAAACTAACGTGAGAGGGTGCAGAATGGTTATCGAAATCCTCCTAAGCTTTCACAGTTTTAGGAAAGGCCAGGCCAGCGGTCTCGCTATTCCTTCTTCAGTAAAGGAAAGAAGCCTTGATCCCAAGACTAGCTGCGGATTCTTCCTTTTATCCGGACTGACTCTAATCGTGATTTTGACTCTATTACTAGCGCCTCCCTCTGTCGCAATATAAATCGAGAATAGAGGTGACTTCGCTACCTTTCTCGGTGAAGAATATTCATTTCTTTCCAGCTTTGGTCACATAGGCTTGAACCACTCCTGGGAAACATACTTTTCTATTCTACGATCGGACTTTGCCGGGCATGAGCTACTCTCTTCTAGCCTTCCTCTAACAGGCATCGCAACTTCTTTTTCTTTCAAGCATGAGTGACCAGTCGATTCTCTAATTAAGATATAGCAGTCAACCATCAAGAAATCATCAACTATTTAATCGGGGATGAGCTCTATGGCTAATTCGTTCGGCTATTCTATGTTGTAAGGATCGACTTAAGCTTAAGCTAGAGCAGCTCCTTCAGCGGCTGGTAGTGAAAGGAACTGACGATCTTGGCTTAGTTTGCTCCTGGGGAACTTCATTTCTCGATAGTCAAGGTACCCGAAGTTAGGCAATCAGCACGAATTCCTTTAAATGGATCCCTCTCTCTTCAAGTTCAAGCTAGACTATAATATATACTAAGACAAGAAGGGAGAGAAAGCAAGTTTAGGAATGCCCTTGCTTAAGAGGAAAGACTTCTTGTTACATGAGAGGGTATGTACTGTCAGAACGAAAGGGGGAACGAACAAGCATTCATCTCTACCTCTCCAAGCGACTACTACTAAGTGGATATTCTTTTTGGAAGAAAGACCACAAACTATCACGGATACCTCTATAGGGTCTCTCCTTTCTTTTCTAAGGTATGTCACTTGTCTGTGAAAGGCTCTCTCGCCTACTCTACAAAAAGATTCAATATGAAAAAGAAGAATCACCTGGGATCGGATACATCTTCAATCCTTGAATGTCGGTTTTGCCTTTGAGTCAGTCAATCGATGAAAGAAAAAGTCGAAGGGGGCAAGGTCCTTTCCTTTATGAACCCGTAACGAAAGGTTCCGGTGAAGAGGTCTCGTAGCCAGAAGTCAATCAATCCACCGGTTCATTTTCTGATTGATTAGAAAGATCAACCCCGGCCCTAGTGAGAAGAAGATGGTTAGACGCCAATTGAAAGAGTGGTAGTTTTATCCATGATGACCGGGTGGCTCTCTTTGCCCTTTCGATCTACTTCCTAAACTAAAGGAAGATCTAGCTGTGGATGATGTCCCAGCTGGAAAGTAAACCTTTTCATATTCATGCCTGCCCTATTGGAGATTCCAACTATATATGCATTTATGCATTTTCTTTTTATGCGACAGGTATGTGACCTTAGGAATTAGGTTCGGGAGTTGCTTTAGCAATTTAAGCTGGCTCCAGGTGTCAGTAATAGAAAAAGATTGGATTGGGAAAGACCATGGAGGTTGACAAACCAGGGGAAGCCTCTCATCGAGAAGAAAAAAGAAAATAGGACAATAGCTGACTAAACCTCTGAGCTCTTTTTCTGTAAAGATCCTTTTCTTATTCTTAAAGGGACATTTCCGCACTCATTTCAGATCATAGAGGTCGGGCTTCAGTCGAACAACCTTCTCCCTCCCTTCCACCGATGAAACTACTCTTGCAAAGTAAAAAAGTCGTATAACGTTCCTTCCAGTCGAATAGAATCTATTAAAGCAAAGCCAAGAGGCGATAGCGGATCTGTCTGAGGGCATCTGGAATTGTCTGTTTCGGTATTCACTCTTGTAAACGGTCGCAAACGCTCATCTGTCCACGAATAAGGTTCCCTTCTTTTATTCAAGATAGCTTTTATTCAATTAGGGCGAATACCCCTTTTTTTCTTTTCCGAATTTCTTTATTGAAAGATATGCTACTTCCCGGTCGAGATGTCTGAGGGAAACTTTTTCGGTATCAACAACTGTCGCAACGGTCCTGTAACTGTGGAAAAGGGTCCTGTGTTTCAATCACTTGAATCGGTTTATTAGTTATTATATAATATTATAACTGTAGGTTCGGCAGTACAGGGTAGGTGGGTGCAAAAGAAAGATAAGCTTGAGATGCTACAATAGCTTCAGCCTGATCGATCCGCCTTTAGTATTGGTAAGTTCCCTTCTTAGTCTCTATCGCTAGAAGGCCCTTTCTTTTTAGTGAAAAGGAAACTGAAAAAGAGCTTATAAGGTAAGCCCTTGCTTGTTCTTGTGCTTCCGTTCAAGATCTCCCCTCTCCATTCTTTGAGTTCGCATTAACATTTCCCATTACTCTGTCTTGTAGGGCTTGTAGGGCATTTCTATGTAGCAAGAAGCTCTGTTCAATCAGGGACAGGGAACTGAAGCACGAAGAACTATCGAGAATAGCGCCTTTCTTTTAGGCATATAAGTAAAACTGGAATGATACCCTCCGGGTTAAGCGATTGAAGTATTCATGACTTCCCTCTCTCCTGTAGTAGCACTCTATTTACTAGTACTGATTAGTACTAAACTCGCTTCAAGCTCAGTTAGTCAAGGAATCCGGAGATAGGTTCACCTGTTAGAAGTTTCGATCTATGGGCTTTCTTTATTTAGTAACGAGCTTTGTTAAAGAGATTAGAGAGGGGCTGTAACAACGAAAGAGAAAAGGTTTTCTTTTAAAGCTATGGAGTGAATTCAGAATTCAAGAGGAAAGGATTAGTTGTTTACTTTTATGGAAGCTAAGGCAAGAAGTCAATCACTTTCAGTATCTCTTGCTTCTTTGGTTAGTTCAGTACGAGTGGCAGGCTCAAACTGGCACAGGCAATATGTATATAATAATAAATAGGCGGTAATAAAGTCAAGCTTTTGCCAGAGGATGAGTCTTTCTCCTCCGCTGTGAACGCTATTATCTCAGAAGCTCAGGCTGTTGCACGCCTTACATCTCAGATTGCATCTTCGCCTCCACGAAAGAAGAATCAAAGAAGTCAAGTTCCATGGGCATCCTCCGAAGTCTCATCTCAATCCTGCGCTTTCTAAGGGAAGGCTTTAGCTTTCCAATCGTAGGCCTGGGCCTTCTTTCTTGACCCTTTACCGGAGAGGCAACCGTCTTGTCTTAACTGTCCCGAGCTGGGTTGTGCTCATTAAAATAGTTGTCCTAAATGCCCCTTTTTAGCTGTCGCGGGAAGTGAAGCAAACTCGACCAAAGGACAAGTCTGTTCCTCCTTCGTTTTCTGTTCCCGATTCAATCTTCACCTTTCCTGAATGAAGAAAGAGAGTGAAAGAGAAGATATCAGCGCAATAGGTACAGAGGGGAGAGAAACTGTCTTCGTTCGGTTCGGCAGAAGAAAGCCGAGAAAACAAATAGGAAGAGCACTAACTAATTAAGTAAATATAAAAAGCTATCACCACCTCGAGCAGTAAAACAAAGTCGTTATGGCTATGTTACTAACATAGACAACTATGAATGGTATTCATTGACAGGAGTGACCGCTTTCTAGTCGTAGTTGGTACCGCCCCTGTTCACTTCAGCATGCAAGGAAGACCCTCGGGAAGAATCAAAGGTTTTCTCCTCTGCAAAGCTATCAATGCTTTAGTCAAGATCTTTAGCAGTCGATCGTTCATTTTCTCTCTCGGGAGACATGGCTTCAATTCAATCATTCTCTCCGGCTTTTGAGATAGTCCTTTGATAGAGCAGCCTGGTTGGAAAGGATCTTGTACCTGCCATGTCAAGGTAAGGGCATCTCGCATATCAAGTTACTCTATCGATTATCGATAGCGTAATATAGCCCAACACAGAGAAGGAACAGGGTCGGTAGGTAATTCATCTTCGTTTGGATAGCAGTACGGTACACGCATCAAGATACGTGCTTTTCCACTCGAACCATAACCGGAACTGTAACCTCCATCTAGACCTAAACCTGACACCCGCATACCGCATATGCCATTGGTTTGTCGGTCGTTGTGTAGAAGTTCATTCGTGGTAAGCCACGTAAGGAAGGGCTCGCCGGTACCTTACAATTATTTGAAAGAGATTCACGTCGCCAGGGAGTACGTGTCACGAACGATTCGTTGGTCGGGTATAGGCGAAGACGGCTTGATAACGTCACTTCTCGGCGGAAATAGCAAGGGAGTAAGGATAGCGGATCACTTTCTGTTTCAGAAAACCGTTTTCGGGGACAGTCCATCCGAAAGAAATTTTTCAAATTGAATAATTCGGAAGAGAGGAAAGCAAAAGGCCAGGCATTGGACTAGTGGAATGAAACCTTATCCCATTATGGAGTGAGAACCCGATATTCTTTTATCAAAAGACATGGCCTCCCCTAATGGACTTTGGAACAGATACACGAGCCACTATCTTAGAGACCATCTTTCTTGATCGAAGCCCCATCCAAAGGTATACGCTTTAAAAGAAAGATACACCAATCATGTGCGGGACGAAGCAAAGCATTCGGGATAGTGAAAAACTCGCAACTTCCCCGATCTTTCCTTAAACCAACCCCAATGGGAAATTTACTCAATAGGCTGCTCTCTCTGAGTGACTAAGGAAGTCGGAATGATCCCAAAAGAAAGAAGATAAAAGATCTCTCAAGACCGATTCTCTCTATCTCTTTAGCCCCACTGCCAAATGAATGTGTTCTTCCTATGGCCATTTCCAGGCCTTTTTAGGCCAGTCAACATGCATATAGGTTAACTCTTTGATCTGCAGAATAAGGCCTACGAGCTCTCTCTTTTCTTTTATGGCAGAGATCTCTCCACACCAAGGAACCAAATCACAATGGATCGAACAACTGGAAATGATAACAGAATGCATAGGTCATTAGAAGGAGTTCCAATAAGCGGATAAATATAGTATATCACCTTACTTCTTTCGTCTATGAGGAAGAAATAAAATGGAAGAACCCGCGGATATGTGCAAAACTTCAATTCTTGTTAGCCGGAAAATGGCTCGTGGTAAAGACAAGATATACTTTGACCAGACGTGCTCGGAATCTTTTTGTCGATTCGGGGGAAGTTCTCGTTCCTTCACCTCTACAATTCGGTAAAGCGGCTTCGCCTCCTCGCTTTTGTTCAATTATAAATAAATAACCACTTTAATGGAGATTTATAGCATCATTCAAGTAAATACAGATTAAGATCGTAAAAACATAAGCTTGTAATATAGCTACACCTAATTCCAGACCTGTTAATGCAAGAACTATAAATAAAGGACCAAGATCCCCTATAAAAAACAAAATATCATTCATACATAGCATAGTCCAAGCGAACCCACTTAAAATCTTTACTAAACTATGACCGGCCATCATATTAGCAAATAAACGTATTCCTAAGCTTAATGCGCGAAAACAATAAGAAATTAGCTCAAGGAGTACTAAAAAGGGTGCTAACGGCAGTGGGACTCCTGCGGGTAATAAGAAGCTTAAAAAATGAAGCCCATTTCTTTGAAATCCCACTATAGTAATGCCAATAAAAAGAGAAAATGAGAGACCTAAAGTAATGAGAAAATGACTTGTAACTGTGAAGCTATAAGGTATCATACCCTGAAGATTACAAAATAACAAAAAAGTAAAAGTGACCAAGATGCAAGGGAAAAACTTTTGTTTAACATTTCCGGAAAGACCGCCTATTTGTTCGTTTACCAGGTTCAGCACGAAATCATAAATAAGCTCTACCAAGGATTGCCAAGCATTTGGTACTAAGTTTCCTCCTCCTTTTTTAGTAACAAAATGAATCAGAAGTAGGACCAAACTGAGAGTTAGCAGCATAAACAAAGAGGAATTTGTGAATGAGAAATACAAGTTTCCTATCTTCATAGGAATCAATGGGAGAATGGAAAATTGCTCAAGTGGGCTGTTGGGCGTAATCGTAAGAAACACTTTTCATTTCATCCCTGTAGTTCCGCTTCTTGCTCTAAAAATTAGGAAAGACTTGTCGGAAATCGCCAGTTGGCTTGGTCCGACCAAGAAAGGCATGGGACTCTTTGGGCATTTGGATCCTTCCTCTCGACAAAACAGAAAAGAAAAAAAAGAAAGAATCCACACATCACAAGAAATTGAGAGTTTCTAGTAATAGTAGATACGTTTGACTTTCAACGCCTAGCCAACACAGATCGTGATACATCGCCGCAAGCAAGTGCACGTTGTCCCCCGGCACCAAGGCGTCTATGACGTCATAGGCATTCTTTCCGGGCGGCAAGACCACATTATTCTCGTGAAAGAGCGGCGTTATGACTCTTTCGCTCAGCTGCTCCTTTATGGTATTTGCAACTGACTCATCCACTTTCTCCGTATAGTTGTGGATTGTTAAATTGCGTAGCCGGGCGACTCGCCAGCTGGCTATGATTTGGAGAGCTGTGGGTAACGCTAACCCCGAAAGAAGTTGGAGGGTATACTCTAGGATGGTATCGGACATCTCAATGTAATAAAGACTTTTTGAGAAATTCAAATGTTAGAACTCCAGTACGTATGAAACCAAAAGAAAAAAAAATGCAATTCTTCCGAACCCATCCACGAATAGCTAGAAAACCCTTTTTCTTTATTTACGATAATTTATGTGCTTCGGTGTTTTTCCACTTGGCTGTACAACATGAGTTTCAGGCCGACAATGAAAAACTCCACCAAAAAGTCTTCGGGTAGATTTGGGATTTGATTAGATAACGTTAAAACTTTGTTTGGAAGTAAGAAATGGTTTACGTTTGTCGTAGCCAATCCTGTTGGCGCTTTGAACTGAAGTATGAACGAACGCCCTCATCTTCGGGTGACTCTCGTTTAGAGGAAATTGGAACCTACCCACTTCTTTAGGCTCCCCACCTTAAATGGGCTGGGCTCTACTTCGCAAATGAAATTCATAAAAGCCCGTTGCAAGCACCTTTCGAGGAAAGGCAGGGCACACATCGCTTTCTTCTTCAATCTATCATCTGGATAGAGACCTATTCCTCGCCATAACTGGACAATTCTCTTCTTGGGGCATAGAGAGTCAGCTAAATGCACAGGTAGGCCCTTTTGACCCTTTAGGAGGAAAGCGAGTTAGCTGGTACGGTCGGACCCAGAAAGAAGAGAGGAGGGTTCACCACCAGTCAAGAAAGGAAAAAGTTGGTTCAGCATGGCAAGCGCAACCTCTCGCCTAGATCGAGATCCTTGGATAGAAGATCTCAATGCAACCTCTTCGTTATCATATCTATCAAAGCTGCTTTCCACTCTTTTCCCGGGTGGAGCTTCTTTAAACGCAGCAGGCCCCGCGAGTAGTCGAACAAATGAGAGGTTGTCGACGAAGGGGTCAAAGGTTGCGCTTGCGACAATCCGAAGGTTGCGCAAGACCCCTTCAACCTCGCCCGCGTGTTAGCTTGCTTGTACTATCGCTCGCCTGCCTGACCTGCTTTCTGGCTAGCTTCTTTATGGCAAGCGCTAGCGTAACCTAGCTAGCGCTACATCTTGCTAACGTCGTCTGAATTGCCTTGCAAGCGCTACATCTATATGGCAAGCCCACGTCGCCTTCGTCTCCCATTGTAGTCGCCTTCTTCATACGGCAAGCGCTACCCGTCGCTTGCACTACATTGTCTGACGATAACCTTGCCTGACCGCTTCCGCTCTGACTGAGCTGACCGTCGCACCTGACTTCTATATCCCATTATCCATAGATCTCCTTCCTTATCGTTGCCGGTCTAAGCAGAAGGTTGCTAAGTCAGATGTCTGGTGAACACATTCGTAATGAGTATGGGTCTAGTAGGTGTACTAGGAAGGAAGCGAGGTACTGAGTTTAGCGTCGACAAGACAAGTAGTGGATCTTTATTATAATGATATGGGATGGGAGACAGTCAAAGCATCAGTCTCAGCATCAACAGAAGAAAAGGACTGACCGACCGCCGTTCAAGAGAGATCCCGAAGGCTCGAACTTTTTGCTAGCTTTGAAACATGGGCCGAAGGAAAGAGGAAGACCAAACAAAGTCGCGGTCAAAGCAAAGAAAAAGATGCCAAAAAAGATTCACTTTAGCTTCTAGCTCGCTTAGTGTAGGTTGCTTGCAATCCTGACATCCCGAGTGACTGTTTGGGGGATTGATTACGTGGCTGAATCTCCCGTTAAGGAGCTTTCCTACGTTCCTGTCCTTGATGTCTCTCTCATTCCGAGGTGAGGGTGAGGTTGCTTGCAATACTTTCGATAGCTGGCTCGGCCGAACGGAATCACCGATCTAGATACTAGATAGAAGGGTCGTTCACTCCCTATTCTTTGAGAGGTTGCTTGCGACGGTAGCATTAGCTAGGCAATCAAGGCAGGTCGAACAGAGTCAGTCCTAGGGCGAAGATCATCGGATGGAAAAATGGATTGAGCTGGCTAATCACTTGATGACCCGGTGGAGAATGGGAACAGAGAGGCGCTCCCATAAACGAATGAATGGGACTCCTGGTCCTGATCGAACCAGAGATTCCGACAACCCGGGGAATCAGCAGAAAGAGATGGGTCGGATACTGGAATCTGCCTAAAAGTCCTTACTTTTTCGAGGCAGGGCTTCGATCCGTATCTGGCCAACTCCTCGAACTGCTGGGTGCGACATATTCATGGACTGGCAAAGCGAACTCTCAATTTGATCAGGAGAGCCTAGAGAGCTCTCTATCTTTCCCCAAATTCCGACTAGCGCGGTTCTTTTTCTCGACCAATTTGAATTCTAATTTTTTTTATTTTAAGTTAAGTAGAGTAGTAAGTAGCTAGGCGGGTTTCAGCGCATGCTGCATTTAGAATCTCCAAAGAAATTAGAAGCGCCTATGATAGCGTATGATTTTTCCCATTTGTGACCGACGGTTGCTTGCAAGAGGTGGCGATCAGCAGTGTTCCAAAGCGCCATAACGACGATAACGCTAGACCGTAATATAGGCTTGCGAAGCAACCACTCGTTGTTCCCCTTGGTAACCTTGCTCCGCAACCATCGAGTCGGCCTTACCAAACCAAAGACAACTAGTGTTCCCAAAGACGGAAGAACGACATGCGACGGAACAAGACGGTAAAGCAACCACTCGTTGTCGTTTAGTTGTCCGTCACTCGTAGTCTCTGCGTCAGAGGTGGTTGTTCGGAAGGGTTTGACAACGTAACAGACAGCTAGGCAGTTACTACGCAACACACATTGGGGTGGTGCAACAATGGAACGACTAGTAGTCTACGAGGTGTTACGGAACAACTACCCGACGAGTGGTAATAACGACAACTACAGTAGGTTTGACAGTAGCGTTAGGACGACTGGTTCTCGTAGTTGTATTGCCCTAACGCAACGACTCAAACAACTACGAGTGCTCCCAAGACGATGAGACGCATGCGCTATACCGTCGAGTATTGCTTGCGAAGCAACCGCAACTCGTTGTAGGTCCTCCACTTACATTACAGTCGAGTAGCTTTCACCCCTTCGCTTGCAATGTGCGGTTGGTTTACCTAACGCATGGCTTCCCCAACGCCAATAGTCGCATGAGTTCTCCTAGACCATAACCCATGCCTTGAAACAAACCGCATGATGCGTTCCGGAGTTGCCGTAGTTCTGTTACCGCCTTGTCGTCTTGGGTTGGGAAGGATACGACAGGCTCAATTCAAGGACACTCAATTTCAAGCTCAATTTAAGGCTTTCGAAGCTCTGACGCTTTCTGTCGCATTTGTTCTATCTTTTGTTTACCTATCATTTTCACTTTCTTTAACCGTACTTAGGTAGCTCTTCGTTCGTTCGGCAGAGGCGTAGAGCTATCTACTTGGTCGCGACTGGCTCTGCTACGCTAGGTTCCCCCTATGGCGCTACGCATCGTTCCCTTCGGTCGAGCGAATCCCATTGTTCCGGTCCGAGAATCCTTATGTCTGAGGTCGAGCAGCTACGCTCTCGTTGGTCGAGGTTAGATCCTCGTATGTCGCCACTCTCGTCACTGGGCGTTGTCACTGATGCCCTGTTATCTCAGGACACTCTGCCAGGTTCTTCCTTGTTGACCGGCCTTGTGATTCTCGTTATAGAATGTAGTGCCCGACAGTTTCAAAGAACGGGTGAAGTCTCGGGATCCGCTCTAGTCGAGTAAGAGATTTCCCCTGTAGAGTAGTCTCCGTATCAGTCCATGGGCTAAGGTGCAATTGCCTTCTTAGAGCCAGTAACTTCGTACTGAAAATTGGAGAAAAAAGAGTTTACAGAGGCATCTTCCATTCATATCGATTTTGGTTTTTCTGCACCATATTTTGATCTCCCTTTTCTTCGATCCGGAATTCCCAACAAATCCTTGACTCCTCGAATACAATGGGATTTCACACCTGGCGAATCTTTCACTCTACCTCCTCTTATTAAGACTATAGAATGTTCCTGCGAATTATGACCTTCGCCCGGAATGTGAGCAAATATATCATGTCGATTGCTCAACCGTACTTTGGCTATCTTACGTGGAGCTGAATTAGGTTTTTTCGGTGTTCTCGTCGGTACACGCGGGCGTACTCCTTGCTTCTGGGGACATTGATCCGAAGCTCGAGTACGGTCCGTGCGCCGTTTTTCTTCTCTACCATGACGAATCAATTGATTTAATGTAGGCATCGCTCTTTACTTTTGTCCTTCCCCCCGAAGGATTTGAGCCCTATCACTAGTGGTTACTCCCGATCCGAAGCACCCCTTTTCCATTCATAGAGAGATCCAATCGTCAAAATCAATAAAAAGGCCATCATGGACCAAGATCCAAAGGGATCAATCTTGTTGGGAGGTACTGCCCAAGGAAAGGAAAAGGTGACTTCCGGATCAGGGATAATAAATAAAATAGAAACAAGATAAAATCGTATATCAAAACGACTTCTGGCATCACCGAAAGGATCGAAACCACATTCGTAGGCCGACAATTTTTCTGGATAGGTCGAACTATTGGAAGCAAATGGAAAAGGAACACCGAGTGGGATCAAAGAAACTAGCGGACTGATCACTAAATAGATACAAATAGGTGCAAATTCTGACATCACCACAGCCCACTTTGTTTTCTCGCTCCTTGCTCGCGGAGCGGCATACCGAAAAAAAAGATAGGATTTGAATCGATGACTTAAGCCCTTGCGCTATTCCCCCCCGATCGCATCGTAGATAGCAGTCAGAGCCAGTACGCTTTCTAGAAAATGCGTTCTCTGATATAGGCGGGCCCATCCCTTCTGAGCCCTTGCCTCACCAGAGCTAAAAACTCTAGTTCCGACGTGTCTCGTTGGTCTACGTCCAACGGGTAGAGCCGGTCCAGTCGGTCGCCACGCTCCTCCAAGAAGTCTTTAAAGACTTCCTGTGGGTTGTATGGGGCCTGGTCGGCCAAGGGAGGATTCTGCTCCAAGATTCCTTGAAAAAGGCGTAAAGCCTCGTGCTTTTGTTCTCGGAGCAGGAGGTCCCTGTTTTCAAACTCCAGCACCCGGTTATATTCCTTCTGAGAGGGGGCATGCTCCAGCTGGAGTCTTATGTCCGACCAGTAGGCTCCCTTTGCCTTATCTAGTAGAAAAGGGCTATCGTCCTGCTCGAGTCGTACAATGCGATTTCGCATTGACGACTCCAAGCTCGCATTTTGGACAACTCGTCCTTCGTGGGACGGGCCCGCTTCATCGCGTGCCACCGAAGAATGAACGGAGGTGCCCTCCATTTCCGTTTCGGAAAATGGCTCCATCAACACTCCTATCGAGAACGAATCTTCCGTCCAGGAGTTCGAGTGTGATGGTCCCCCGGAACCTGAATTGGAAGGGATTATTTCCCCACCCGACATCATATTGGCTCCTCCGATCCCCGCAGTGACGAGTGCTCGAAAAGCACAGCCAATCACGAAGGCCAGAGCGGAGGAGCAGCCCATCTTGCTAGAGAGGGCCTTCACCCCTATGAAGCCTGCTACCTTCGCGACAACATCAAAAAAAAATGAGATTCCCCCTGTCGAAAGACAGAGAAGATAGAAAAGCACAAACAGAGTGATGAGTAATAGAAGACGATTCAGATCAAGTCTTCCCAAAATCGGATTTCCTTTTCGTGCCATATGCGCTTAGACTTTACTTTTTTCCCTTTTTTATTCCCGGTCCAATATTAGTTCTCGAAGATCTTCGTTTCCGTGTAGAAGCAAACTCTCCAAATTGATGACCTCCTTCAGTGATCTTACAACGAACAGGAGTTTTTCCATTGTAAATTCGTACGGAGCAATCAACGAATTCCGGCAAAATAGAAGAAGATGTGACCCAATTTTCCTGTTCAAAAGAAGATCTCTCTTCTTCTTCATTCTCAACAGGAATGCATCAAAAAAAACTTCCCTTCCATATAGATCGTCGTGGCATGAACTCAGAATTTCTTCGCTTCGATTCCGCCCCTACTTCAATTAAAGCTAGCTCCTACTCCTCCTTCATCGTCGTTGGTCCTTTTTTGACATTGTATAGTGAGAAAGCTCACCTCTGCCTTTAGACGAGATCTTATATATGATTCTCGTAAACCCTAGGAGCCTCTTTTCCTTCTGCCCAGCTCCCCGAAAACAACGTTCGACTTGCATGTGTTAAGCATATAGCTAGCGTTCCTTCTGAGCCAGGATCAAACTCTTCTTTTGACTAGACTATGAAAAAATACGGGTTCTATTCTATCTGGTAGAGTCAACAGAATGGAGTTCCTTGTCTGTAACTCAAGAAAGTGCATCTCTTTCTCTGCCATTCCTACTTTCTTGATAGTTATAACCTATTAAGAAGGTAGGTTCAGTCCAGGAGGCTAGTTTGAAATGAAACCCGGACTCGCTGAGGTTCACACACCTTTCTTTATGAAATTACACAGCAAGCTGGAAGCTTGGTACTAATAGCCTCTAGAGTATAGAGGGGCTATGGAGAGGCGCGCAACTGTGCTTCCTCGCTTCGCCAAGAAAAGCACTTCTTCCTGGTTGAAGGGCGCGCTACAGGCCTACGCTTGTTCCTGCGCGGAGAATTTCCGGCGGCCGTATCTTGCTCCTTTCTTTCGCCTCAGTAGTGAGCGCTGCTAGATCTGATTCAACTGAATATGGGACTTGGATAGCTAGAGCTAGGAGGAAGGGGCGTGAGATAGGCTTCTAGTCAACCGATTAAGACTACTACTTCTTTCTAGTAGACACTAGAGCGATGGACTGTGAGAGGAAGCAAGTGAAAGTTACTACACGAGGAAGTCAAGTGAAGGCAAGGACGAAGGAGATGAGTTTACAGACTCTGGAGTTGGGGCTCGTTCTCATTGATACTGAGGGAAAGACTTGTGTGATGGATGCTCTTGATGCCACTTGACTTGCTTCTTCCTTCGTTAACATCAAAAGGGAGTGTATTAAAGAGAGTGAAATTGAATGGTAGTTTAGGTCACTCTGAAAGGATATCTGCTTTGGCTGAGGTGCCTGTGAATGGGAATGAGCCCGCAACCGGACTCTACATACAGAATAAGGCAACCTATCTCAATCAGCTAGAGCCATTGCAAGTTCATCCACTACAAGCTTACCGGACTAGAGATCCTATCCCTCTCTACCTTACCAGGGACTCTACCTAAGGCCTAAGTAAGGCCGACTGAGTCAACGAGTTAAAGAGGACAACACGAAACAAAACAAAAGAACAGCCCGTACTCTCTATCTATCCAATTTCTTACTGAACTTGACTTATCTCCGAAATATCCACCATACTGCGATGGGACTGAGTCTGATCGATTCGGTTCAAGCGAAGGCTATAATTACAGTGAAGATCGACTTCCTAGCGTACGGAATACGGAATGGATTCCAAAGCCCCTCTCTTTTAGCTTAGGCTTTTGAGCGAGACTACGATATGAAGGGCTATCCCTTTTCCCGCTCGTTAGGACCCTAAAAATCTCCCTCTCCGGTATAGTCGACTGGCCTCGCTCCCGAGAATCATCATTTAGTAATGAATTGATCAAGAAGGTATCTCCACTAGTGCAAGATGAAGCCCTGTACTGTAAATAAGGCATAAAAGCAGGTCTTTTGAAGGTTAGTCAGCCGATTGAGTAGATTGCTCGTTCCTGTCTAGTATTGACTGGCCCTTCTATTGTATCGATTGATAGATAGCTGCAACTGGACTGTTTTTCATGACGGAAGAGGAATGAAAGAGGGAGAGGAATGGCCTATATCTAGCATAGGCTCTACTGGCTTGGCTGTCTCTTCTATTGGTCTATTGTATCGATGGGTACATCTATTGGCGGGGAAGACCTGTCTACTCTACTATTGATTCCCTTTGGCTCGCTCTGTCCTAGTAAGTCATCTCACTCTCCCGGGACATGCCGCATCCTCCTTGGCTTGATCCTTAATCGAAAGCGATCTCCTTTTGCTTTCGGGACAGAAAGGCATCGACTCCTATCATAGCTCTTTCCGCCCTCCCGATAAACACCGAAAGATTACTACAGAAAAAAATACCCTACGAGAGAGACTTCTTCCTGGTATAGTATCAACAACCACCTCTTGGGTTTGCTTTGCCCCCTCTTTCCGAGAGCCCCTCGCGCATCAAGGCTAG
>JARVZY010007440.1:7500-23268 GCA_030686995.1 Artemisia argyi | reverse complement strand
ACGTGAGACGCAGGCTAAATTTTAATGACAAGGTAAATTTCCGAGTGTGCGTGAGACCACACATGGAGAATTTGCAGTTTCTAAGTTAGACAACTTAATTAAGTTGATGCGTGAGACCTAGAGCTTAAGGCATGAGATGGGATGAAACATGCTTACATGACAAATTGATGAATCAATTTGATGTAAATCCCATAATGATCTAGGAATTGGAAAAGTGTTTGCCAATTATTGTTCGACAGATTACCATTTTTTATACTTTCACCACTAGCAGATCAACTGATGTGGTGGAATCTATGTAAAGTTGGATCCTAAATTTTCAAGAAAATTAGTTGGTTATATGAATATATCCTTGGGTATTATATTTTCTTGGAAATATAAATTATCGAAAATACTAAAAAGGAATTTTGTAAAATTCTTTAAATGTATTAATGCAACTCAAAACCGTAAACATAAGTTATTCTTTTAATTGATCTACACCCGGTTGGGTTTTTGGTTAGAGTCAATATTTACAAAAAGAATAAATATAGTCTTCTTTCCATTACGAGAAGTGTGAGACTTAAATCCTATTCCTTTTCATGAATGAGAAAGGTATAATAGGATGAATAGAATTGTCTAAATTCTAAATATATAACTCATAGCAAACTTTAATAGTAAGAGTATATGCACCATATGAGTTATTAAAGTAGAAGCTAGACTGATTACTGCATAATGGTAAAAGACAAATTAGATTATTTTATCTAGTTGTTTTGATTTGACCATTTAAAGATACTACATACAATTGTTGGAATGGTAGATCTATACAGGAAGAAATTGCATGCCCAAGCCTTTTCAAGTTAATAATTTGGAATGTGATGAATCACATTTATATAGTAGATTACATTCTTTTATTACCTAATTAATTGTTATGAATGGGTTTTCTCAAAGATGTAGGAAAGTGAATAGCACACCTTTTCTTTTCACTGGATTAATGAAACATTTACAATGTTGTCAAATTCAGTGGTATTATTATGTGTGTATTACTCAATAAGGAATTATACTAATAATTTCTAATTCAGTGGGAGTCACAAGGATTGTTATCTTTGTAGTATTCTACTTTATCTTTGAATATCTCAAGATAATTACTTTCCAAATATAGACACTAATATTTTCAAGGATAGTCATGTACGTTTCCTTGAATGATTGAGTAACTCTATATCTACTAGTTATGCTAATGACACAAATCATATTGTTCACATTAACAAGTGCGTGCGTGTTGTTTATGTGGTACATGATGTTGTTCCATGCACAAGTGGGAGAAATCTACATTATGTGCAAGGTACAACACATAAGAATATGATTTAAATGATTCTCTTAACTGCTAGTAAGAGATTATAATTCTAATTAGATTAATACATCTAATCTTAGAAACACTTGGTGTTGAAATTTAGTAAACGTGAGACGCAGGCTAAATATTAACAACAAGGTGAATTTCCATGTATGCGTGAGACCAACATGGATAATTTACTGTTTCTAAATTAGACATCTATTAGAACATATGTGTCAAATAAAAATACTACTTCAGCTTTAATATTTATGTATTATTCGAATGACATAAATGCATGAAGTAATATAATACTACTTCAATAATTATGTATTCTTAGAATGACATAAATAAATAAAGTAGTGTGTTAACTTGAAAATATTATTGAAACCAAATGCTGGTGTTCATGATTACTTTAATAATACATGTTCATACTTTATTGTATAGTTATAAACATGAAGTCTTCTAAGTATTACAAGACTTATAATTAAGTAAGACGTTAGCTTGTTATGGTCTTTAATTAAGACATATACAAGAAGTCATTGAGTTGATCAATGATTAATAACGAATAGTGGGATTATAACACGTTTATGTTTTAATGCGACATAAACATGAAGTGACTTGGTCAAAAGTACTTGTGTTATATAAAAAGCATGCAATTGGTTTGGAAATACTATTATATCATTAAGTTGACTTAGTTGGTAAATAAGTATGCCAACAGGAATATGGTTATCTTATAAATATATTGTTAGATCTTCTTACAATATTAATTCTAATTGAAATACCACATAAAGATGGTATGTTCAGTTAGGAAATCAAACTCTTGTTAGATTGTTTGATTGAAGATAACTATGATTTCTTTTCTTCCAAAAGTCATCAAGGTTAGAAATTGAGTATGGATTGAATATACTCAATTAAACTCCTAGAAGATTAATAAGACGTTATTGAATTATGAAATGTGATGAATCACATTAAGTCTTAAATTGAAGTTCTGAATTTGTTAAGTTACTTATGTGAAGGTTATTAACAAAGAGCTGTCAATGCGTATTTGTAAAGTCCTAAAAGAGAACGTTGGATTGTTGCTCTAATTGCTAAGTATTTTATTCTATATAATACTAAAGGCAAGTGGGAGTATTTTATCTTGAAAAGATAGAATTACAAGATACATAATCTTCTAAAACCACACTAGTTAAAATCATGATGAGGCTTAACATGTAAATGATAAACCTCAAGATGATGGAATTATCATTCATAGATCCACTTGGATATCTCAGATATTTAATTAATATGCTGATGATTATATGATGTAGTATTACCAAAATAAGGAATTGGGTGAATTACTCATATTATGAATGTTAAAGATGCAGTTCATAAAGATATTCAAATTTATAAAAATTTGGTTTATCTTAATTCTTAATGGTTAGAGAATGAAGATGAGTTTATTCAAAGATTATGTAACCCTAGTGGTTTAAATCTTTGTGTAATAATCATATGGACAAAATTGTATACATATCTTAATGTATGTCTTATGACAAGATTATTAATCATACTTAAGCAATTAACTATGATTGAATACTCTTTCCTAAGCACATTAAAGATACAAAGATGGTAAATTGTTATATTTATATGAATATGAAATTTGACAATGAATATCAAAAACTCTTTCTTGAATAATTACTTCAGCGAGGACGATAAGTAATCAAAAGGAGTTTGTGAATTCAAGAAAATCTTTGGAAGTGTACATAGTGCAATAATCCATGAATGGATAAATGCATGCATCTAGGAAATTATTCTTATGATAAATTATTAAATCTATGTTTAGGTTTATAATTAAAATAAGGTAATTTCTAAGTATTCCTGAAAGCTAGTGGGAGTATTATGTTTGATTTACTAAATCATATATGTCGTATAACATATAAGAAGTTACATTCCATATAAGTGAAATGTTAAGACTTAGTTTGGAATGAAACTGTAAGTGAAAGATTTAGAAAATAAAACATACAACCTTGGAACAAAAGTTTATTATTTAATAAACATGTGCGGTAAATGATTCTAATAGAATATAATATATCATTTAGAAAATGGATATACATATTTGTAAAGATAGTACATGAATAAAAATCTAAGATTGACTGAAGGATTTTCATGTGCATTATTGTTGTATCATGCTTAAGTGCTTAAATGATTAGACAATATTTGATATCCAATTAAAGGTTATTATATAACTTGTGTAATAGATATTCTAATGGAAAATGTTTGAAATTAGAATAATGATCCTCAACCTGGAATAGCTCCTAAACATTACACAATGGATATTAAGTTTACGGAAATTTTAAAGAGCATATTGTGTTTAATATACAATGATGCTGGTTTAATTGAGATGACACTCAATAACTAGTCATGAAGGATTTCATGAGAACTAGTTGTGCTCAACTAAGAGCATAGTTGCATTAAACATTAAAGAATTAGAATACTTTAAACTTTAAAAGGTTTGAAAGTTTGATTGTCATAAGTTGGTGATTGAGGATATCACACTATTTATGAAAAATTATGTGGCTATATCAAGATAGTTGGATTTACACATACAAGAATTTTAATTATTGGATTCTTGAAAGAAGTATTCTCAAAATTCGGATAGATTATAGTTAGTTGAAATAATGCCTTGTCAACAAGTATGATTGTCATTAATTGAGGCATAGTTGTCTTCAAGTCATTACTTGAGACAAGATTCATTAACTAGAATTATCATGCATTGATCTATTTTGGTATTTGGATAAAGGACATTAAGCAATTATTATTTATAATGAATTAAAGTACTTAGTACGTTTGTTTTCATTAATAATAAATTGTGTCCTATATTTGCATGTTTAATTCCGTGAATAACTAATATTATTCTAAATTGTCCATTGTCGATTAATGATATGGGAATATCATTAAACTAAGACAAATCTGAGTATTGGTTAAGAATATACTTGAAAGTATATTGATGCGTTGACATACCAATTTCACATGATATTCGATGAATTGAATATAGGACTCATCCCAACTACATGATTTTACTTTATGGATCTTGTCAGTAAGTAAATCATGAATTTGTTATCCTTAGACTTGAGATACCAGATAAGTGTCATGGATGTAGTGCATTTTTGTGAAGCAATCTACCGCTCACCGTAACAGGGAGTTATAAGGGTTGTTTTCAGAAGTGTTGCAAAGTTCATGGGTTATTCTTGTAGTCAAGAAAGAATTTGTTCCTTCAAATTTGTTTTGAAGTTTAATACTGCTGGGCCCCTCGTAGGTTTGACAAGATGTATGCGTGCGCACGCCCAAAGTCTATCTGGAATACGTTCAGATGTTTTGGTAATCTTGCTCAATCATAAACAACGAGAAACAGAATTGTTAATTAAAGAATGACTAAGATCCATATCTTTATTAACGTGGTATTAGAAACAAAAGGATGATAATAATGATGATGAATCATTATAGGTTTTTCCAGGAAACCTTCCTCGAGTTGATCTAGGGGCATTGGGGTGTTGCTAGACGCTTACCAATGTCATTATGTTATTAATAGATATCCAAGTGGGAGCTGTTAGAGTTTATGGATATATATTAATAAACGTATGTCTAGAATCGAACCCGAGACCTCGGGATTGCACACTTTACGTATGAATGATTAACGGAAATAATTAATATATATAACCATGTTATGTATTTAATTATTTAGGACATGAAATATTAACTAACGGGCGTTAAGTAATTAGTTGCATTGACTAAATGACCGTTAGGGAATAAAGGAAGGACCGTTAGTGAAATTTGGTGCTTGAAAGGATCTAGAACCCATGTCTATGGGCTTGGCCGGTTTTGGCATAAGGGATAAAACCCTTGTCGATCTTTTGCTTGAAAAAAAAAAGCCAATTCACTATATATATACAAACATATTGTTTTTAGTTCTTGGACTTTTGTGCATGATACTATAACCAATAAGTTTGTTCTTTCTTTCTTTTCTTCCTTTACAGCCGATCAATCAAATCAATATGGTTTTGAAAAAAAAAATAATAGATTGACTTTTATTATTGTATTGAAAAGATGGATCGTTTGGATTTTTATTAAACAATTGGATATTGGTTTAATAACATGTCTTTACACTAGCATCTAACGTTAGTTGGTTATAGTACGTGTGTACAAGAACGAGGTAACAACATACTTTTGTTGTTATCAAGGGATCGATTAACAAAACGGTAAGGGGTTAATCATTGATCCATATAAACCCTAATTAGGGTTCTTCATATTGTTAAAGACAATTGCTTTTGATTCTTGTTCGGGCTAGAATCACCACGGTACGTTCCTATTTATGTTTTAGTTAATCTTTGTATGTGTTATTCTTGATCCTAGCTTCCGCTATATGTGTACTTTGATTGTATAATTCTAACACATGCTACATGGTAAACGTTTATGCTCCACAGCAGACTACACAAAAAAGGTCTCTTTGGATCTTTTTATCGTCTTTCATGAACAACAACAAAGGCCATTATATTTTTTTTTGGGGACTTCAATGTGGTTCGGGATGAATCTGAAAAATGGGGCTATAGTTTCTCTAAAAGAGAGGCGGATGACTTTAATACGTTCATTGATAACACGAGTATGACTGAGGTTCCAATGGGAGGTTATTCGTTTACTCGGCTAAGCTCTAATGGCTCAAAGATGAGCAAACTTGATAGATTCTTTATTACCGAGGGTATTGGAATTTCTCTTCCGAATTTAACGGCTATTGCTCTTGATAATATCGTATCTGACCATAGGCCTATCATGTTGTCTCAAGTTATGGTGGATTTTGGTCCAACCTCGTTTAGATTCTTCAATTCATGGATGGATGAAAAAGATTTCGGCGATTTCTTGGCTTTGGGATAGAATAATGGAGATATTAACATGGGAAACTGTGAATCTCTAAACTTCAAGAACAAATTAAAACATCTTAAAAGTATCATAAAATGTTGGTGGACCGATGTCAAGCAAAAACGTATTGAGGCTAAGCAATCTCTGATTCAAACATTAAAGGAGTTGGACATGAAAATTGATCAAGGTGTTGCTGATCAAAATGACCTTACTGCTCGCTCAAACGCTCGTGCAAATCTTAATATCTTGGATGCTAAAGAGATGAAAGATCTTGCACAAAGATCGAAAATAAAATGGAGTATTGAAGGAGACGAGAACTCAAAATACTTCCTTGGCATTCTTAATAGCAAATGTCGTTATCTTGCTATCAAAGGTATTAAATGGGAAGGCGAATGGGTGACTGATGCTCAAAGGGTTAAGGGTGCATTCATGGAGCATTTCTGAGCAAAATTCGCTCATGTGGAAACTATATCAGTTTGCCACCGCAGTCATAGATTCGAATATGTCAATGAAACTCAATGCCTTGAGCTGATTAGACCTATTTCTATCGCGAGCTTAAACTAGCAGTTTGGAGTTGTGGAAACGATAAGGCTCCGGGTCCTGATGGCTTCACGTTCTCTCTATTAAAAAGGTATTGGGATATTTTTCAACAAGACATGTTTAATTTTGTTTCGGAATTCTTTAACACAGGTTTTATCCCTTCCGGATGTAACTCTTCATTCGTTACTTTAATCCCTAAGGTGATCAACCCGATGAATGTTGGAGACTATAGACCCATGAGTCTTATTGGTATCCAGTATAAGATCATCACAAAGGTCATAGCTTTAAGACTTGCAAAAGTGGTTGACTCGGTTGTAAGTATGGAACAATCATCATTTATAAAAGGCCGCCAAATTCTTGATGGCCCGTTGATGGTGAACGAAATCTTAGAGCTGTATAACGAGAAAAAGAAAAAAGCCATGATTTTTAAAGTTGACTTCGAAAAGGATTTCGACTCTCTTAGCTGGAATTATTTGGATCGTATAATGGAATTCATGCAATTTCCGGATAAATGGCGTGGTTGGATTCGAGCATGTTTACATTCAGCAAGAGCTTCGGTTCTAGTTAATGGAAGTTCATCGAGTGAATTCAGGCTTCATCGAGGCTTAAGGCAAGGAGATCCGCTTTCTCCTTTCTTATTTATTAGCGCTACGGAGGGACTTCATATAGCCATGGAAGACGCCAAAGCAGCAGGTTTGTTTCATGGCCTAAAGCTTGCTAACTCTGATTTACATTTGTCCCATCTTCTTTATGTAGATGATGTTATATTTATGGGAGAATGGTCTCTTTCAAATATACGACACTTACTCATAATCCTTCACTATTTTTATATGTCATCGGGTTTGAAAATAAATCTCAACAAATCAAATATATATGGCATTAGGGTTTCAGATGATGTTATATTTATGGGAGAATGGTCTCTTCTATAGGAGGGGGTTCCATGTTGATTAAATCTGTCCTTGGTTCTCTTGGCATATATTACTTGTCCTTGTTCGTTATGCCGGTATCCATAGCTAAGAAGCTAGAAAGAATTCGTTCCAAATTTTTTTAGGGTGCTACTAAAGACGTGAACAAAATCTCTTGGATTAAATGGGACTTAGTGTTGGCCTCTCATGATCATGGAGGGCTCGACATTGGTAGTCTTGTTGGTTTTAATATTGCTTTGATTCTAAAATGGTGGTGGAGGTTTGTTAATAATGAATCGATATTGTGGGTTCGGGTTATCAAGAGTATCTATGGTAATCAAGGTGGTTTTGACCATGACCATCTTCGGGTCTCTGGCCCTCAGCCGTGGGCAAGACTCTTATCTTTGATCTAAAGATTAAAGGCCAAAAACATAGTGGGACAAGACACCCTTCAAAGAAAAATTGGAGACGGATCATCCACTAAATTCTGGCACGATTGTTGGTTAAACGGCATATCTTTGGCTACTCAGTACCCTCGGCTTTATTTTTTGGAGTCTCATAAAGATTTCTTTGTTTCAGAAAAGTGGAACTCAAGTGTTGGTTAGATCTGGAGTTGGCGTAGGCAAGTCAGAGGTGGAATGGAGCAATCGCAGTTTCAAGATCTGATGGAACGGCTTCAAAGTTTCTCATGTCCGGGCAATAAAGATTCTTGGAGTTGGAACCCGGATCCAAGTGGTGATTTTACAGTTAAAAATACTCGAAGATGGCTCGACGACGTTATCCTTCCAATGAACCTCTCGGTGACTCGATGGAATCCTCTTGTCCCAAGAAAAGTGAACATTTTCAGTTGGCGAATGTTTCTCAATAGAATTCCTACTCGTTTGAACCTTGTTACTCGTGACATTGACATCCCGGATATTTTATGCCCAAACTGTGGTATAGATCAAGAAGACGCTACTCATCTTTTTCTAAAATGTGCTATAGCTTCAGACATATGTAGAGCAATCTTTGCTTGGCTGGGGTTTGTTCCTCTGGATTTGGTCTCGATAAATGATCTTTTCCTTTGGATTGATAACAGCCATATGGTGACTAAGAAGAAGAAAGGTTTTGAAGCTATATGTCTCATTACGTGTTGGTACATTTGGAGATTTCGGAACGCTAACATCTTTCAAAATGGTCACCTCCGGAAGGATGATATAGTTGATTCAATAAAGGAAATTTCATTTTTATGGATTTGTAATCGTAGTAGAAAATTTGGTTCTAATTGGACCAAATGGCTTATAGAACCTATTTAAGGGGTTGTATTTTTTTCTAGCCTCTGGCTAGTGTTTTTCCTTTTTTATTGAAGTTAGCCGTTTCAAAAAAAAAAAAAAGATTCACCGCTCTCAAGAAAAGTTTTAAAAAAAACGACGAAATTATATAGAAGTGCCCTCTATAAAAAGATGATTTAATTCTAGTCGTGATGGTATGATTTTTTTGGCGTAACGATTAACGGTTTGTGAAATATTTAGTTTTTTAAAACAAAAACAACAACAACAACAACAATAATAATAGTAGTAAGAGTAAATTGCAAATTAAGTCACTGACGTTCTGCAAAAGTGCAAAAAATACACCGAGACATAAAGACATGCAAAAATCGCCACTGACATTCCGTATAAAAGCAAAAAAGCCATCGAGAGCTAATTATCGTTATTTTCCTCGTTAAGTGCCATGTCACTGAGGATATTATCGACATTCACTATTCCAATACATGACTTTATTTCAATGACTAAATTTGCAAATTAAAACTTAACTTCCTAAACACTATTCATAATCTTCCTTATTGAATTTTCTATTAAATTTATACGTTTTTTAAACAATTATCAAAAACATCACCACCCTCTATCACCACCAATTTACCCTGGTTACTATAAACGAGTTTGTTAATCACTTTTGAATTAATTGAAGATACGTCATTATTGATCAAATGTTGAATTAATCAATATAAAGCTACTATCACCACTTCACCACCACCATCAACTACTTCTATTATGATTCAATGATTCTATATACCCATTATTTTATTCATTTTCTTATCTCTACTGAACACAATAATACGTATTTGAATTTGCTAATTCAATGCACTGCACAACTTTATTTTGATGGAACATGCTAGCGGGCAAAAAAATAACTATCCCAACAATGAAATTTCCAAATTCTTATATATGGTAATATGGATACTACTATTTTTTACATTGATTGATGTCATTTTCTAGGTCCGCCACCATATCCAAGCCTATCTCCGATCAAACGACGGCCTCTGTCAATCCGTCGCGGATCTCTTTTTCTTTTACTCTATTTTTTAGGTACATTTATTTCTAAGAATAGTTTTGTGATAAAAAAGGTATACTTTTTCTTTTCATAAAAAAGTAAAAAGATAATAATAAAATTGAGGTTGGAGAGCAACCAGATCCGGAGGCAACCATGCCTCATGATTGAAAGTGGTGGAGATGGGGTGGTAGTGGGTGGTGGGATGTTGTTAGGTGGTGGTGGAGATGCATCAGGTAGAGGTGGAGATGCGTTAGGTGGTGGTGACGAAGTGTCGGGGGTGAGTGGTGGGGCAGAGGGAGTGGTGGATGGTGGTGGTGAAGTGGTGTTAGTAGTGGGACACGATGATATGATCGGAAATAGTTAAGATGAAATCATGAACTAGGAAGCAACAGAAACCCATCATTTGGGGAAAAAAAGGCGAGATTGCTTTCTAGAGAAGGAGACTAGAACTAAGGGTGCGTTTGGTATGCGGCCGTCAATCACAATGGGAATGATTTTGATAGTAGTGGTGGGCCCTCGGTTAGAAAGATCCATACCTTACCCTTTTGAAGTATATGGAGTATGGAGCATTTCTATCATTCATTACCATAGTTGTGGGCCCCCTCATCTTAAACAAACACATTTAATCATTTTTATAGTCATAGTGTTATTCTCATAGTCGAATACCAAACGCACCCTAAGATGGAAAGGAATTTAGCAATCTACCAAACTAGAGGTCATTGGCTAATTAGAGCACTAGGTGCAGTGAGCAGCCTTAGCTCCTCATTTGGGGCTCACGAGGTGCCACATCACCTTAAAAACTCTTCACCACTAACCTCCTTCATTAACAACTAACCTTAACTTACTCATTTGGGTCCCACCACTTACAGCTTTATTTTATTTTCCACTCAGAAAAAAAAAAGTACAAATGTCAGACATGTTTGCTTCCTCGTGCAGATGAGCAACACCAACTTGAGGAGCTTTGAGGAGGTTGGGCTAGTGCAGTGGCTAGCCATGAGGAGCTCCACGTTAGAGTGGCGAGGAGATGTGAGCAATTGCACCTAGTTGTAACACCCCCAATTCATGGTTGCAGCGGAATTCGAACTGGGTGTTACTCGACGGCACAGTAGTCACAATAATAGAAAACGAACTCCAATTGAGTCGTTTTAAAAGATTTATCATTCAAATTGTATAAATATCAGAGATTACAAAATGAGGTCCCAAATGGTTCCATGTTTACAAATCACATTAAATGAGTTTTTGAATGATAATAAAATTTATAGTCCTCTTGAGTATCCGTGTCCTTCCGTGCCATCCTTGATCGTCATGAACCTGAAATACATGCTTGAGAGGTCAACACAAAGGTTGAGTGATATTCATAGAGTTTGTTTAATGTTTGAACACAATGTGTTGGTAGTTAAATCGTTTGAACACAATAATCGTAGTGTTTGTAGTTAAATCGTTTGAACACAATAATCGTAGTGTTTGTAGTTAAATCGTTTGAACACAATAATCGTAGTGTGAGCTATAGACTCACACTCATAGTTAGAAAACAAAGATGGGCTACGTTGTTATATGCCCGGAAAGGTTATTAATTCACTAAGCTTATGACACCAAAACGTTAACGTGTACCAATATCGATCGGCAGATTTATCCCGGTAGGTACTTTGCCGTCATACCTAATGTCTCAAATATTAATGCATTTGTTTGAACTTAGTCAAAACAAATGGGATTCGTCAATCCCAATAGGCCTATTCACAATATTCGCGCTCACTTGCAAGTAACCCTCGCAAGTGATTAAATGGTTCATAATAAGGGATCTTGGTTTGGCAAGGATGTTACTTAGTGATAATAAAACATAGTAGAATAGCATACAGTAGAAAGCATTGTGTTCGAGTAGAAAAATAATAGCATGTATTCCCCCCATGGGTTTGTAAAATAGTTAAACAATAGAAAGTGGGGCTATGAACTCACCTTGAGTTAGATGATGTATAATGAGAATGATGGATATGCCGTAAGAACTTCTACGAGCAACCTAGAATAATTGTTGCAACTTAGGTTTGGAATAATGTCTAAGGAAACATAAACCTGCCAATATATGTATGTCTTGCACTTAGTCCATGATGTGGTATGATGTATAATGTAAGTTGTTGAAAGAAATGATTCATGAAACATGTATGTTTATATATCGTTTACTACCGTTCGGGCCGACATAATTCAGAAGTCATGTTAGTAAGCATTCGAGGAGCCAGGACACTTTAATTCGTAAATCCACAACTCAACTCGACGGCTTACATAATGAACTCCTCACATGAGGCTCCCTACTATTGTAGTAGTTGATAAAATATATAGATATAAGTTTTGATCCGAAAAGTTACATGTCCGATATTTGAATAAACTTAGGAAAGTTTATTAGTACATGAAGATTGTTATTAGGGGTAGTTTCATAAGTCTTGTATGACCATTTTTCTTTGTAATATCTCATGGTTCTTTTTAGGTGAAGTAGATCCAAATTGCTTGTTCAAGTTGTCGCCAATTCCTTGTTTCATGTTTACGCCTAAGTAAGTTGGTATGGTCATTTCGTCATGGCCTAGCCATGACCTTTGGTCCTTGTTCCAAGGTCATGAGACTCAACCTTGGCTCTAGCCATGGTGGTGGTCTTGATTATAGGTCATAAGACCTCTTGTTCCTTTTTAAACCATAACCTATATATAATGACTTTGGCCTAAAAATGGGCTGTTTAGAATTTGAAGAATTTTATCACTCGGAAAGCATTTTCAGGGCTCGAGCTTCTTTGTTCCTGAACGAAAATGGCGTTCCGGACAACTTTCGTGTTTTAACTTTTTGATGAATCGGACCAGAAGGGTGACTTTCAAAAAGTCAGAATGCAAAACAGTATGGTTTAGGCAGTTTTGCCGGAAATCTTTGGTAACTTCAAATAGGCGTAACTTTTGACTCGTATACTCGTTTTGGGTGGTTCAAATTGCTATGGTTTCCTTGTTAAGTCCTCTACTGTAATATGTAATGATTCAATATCATAATTTTACCATTTTGATCAGGTTATACCAAGAAAGTCACTAGTTTACTTGTTTTATTAACTTGTCTTATGGAAGTGTTTGATGAATCAAAACCAAAATAGGGTTTCTATGTTGTTTAAGCACTTGATTCTTGGATGAAACTTGGAAGAAGATTAGAAAATGAAAGGGTGTTGGTGTGTGTGTGATATGGGACGTTCAAGGAGCAAGGGGAGGCTTTATATGCCTTGGAGGAGGTTAGGAAGTTGACTTGTCAACACTTGGTGACCAAGTTTGGACACTTGGTGTCATCTTAAGGCCTTAAGCACAAGATCAAGCCACCTAGTGTGAATCCCCCCCCCTAGTGGTGGTTTGCAAAGCTTAGGGAGGAAGGGTTGGACTTTGGAAGATATTATCCAAGATATCTAGTATGTTTTGACTCCGTAAAATGCTAACCGTAAGTTGTTACGTCACAAAACGTAAAACCGGGTATCGTAAAAATACGAAACTTGGAAGAATGGTTAAACATGTCAAAATACTCCATAATAAAATATAAAATGAGTGGTAGGTTCTATTTGGGTGTAAAACCCTGCTAAAAACTGGAAATACGGGTCTAAAACGCGTAATACGTAAAATGTACGAATATTGCGTAAAATTGAGAAAAGTAAAATGTTACTTTTCTAATGTGATAAAAATGATTTAAAATGACTTATAATGTCTAGACTGGGCTCAGTCTAGTGTCGGTTGGTATTAAATGTCTTTTAGACATCAAACCGTAAGCCTAAAAATCAAGGAATGACTTATAAAATCAAGGAATGATTTTTGGTCAATGGAGGAGGGAAAAATATGTTGACTTATTATAATAAGTTGAAAACTCAAATCATATTAGAAACGCGGTGCAGGTATAGGCTAAGGTTACGGCTGAGTAAAAATGCTTAAAAACTGAAAATTCCAGTTTTTCACGGCCGAGGTTTATTTTTGGTCATGTTTTTCTCAGTCACGATTAATTCTCAAATAAATCATGAGTGTGTCAAACATTTTTCTGATGTGGGGTCACTTAACGCGGTCGAGTTTCGTTGTGCGTAAAATTTCTGAATGACGTTTTACCCTAAAACGTGTAATTCCTTAATAACTTTCACGAAAATGAGCTTATGAAAGTTAAACTTTTAATTTGCCATGGAAATGATTTATCACTCGAGGCCAAGAAACAAAAATCAAGTTTCGGGAAAATTTCGGGAAAAAATGAATAGTAAAAGTGAATAGTGAAATTTTTCCGGGAATGGTAATTAACCAGAAATTGTGAATTGTTACACTAGTGCTCTTAGCATTTTAGTAATATCTTTTTTTGAAACATGATCTCAAAGGATATGATGTGGTTATCGATTTAGATTAGGGAGTCCATCTCAACATGAAAACAACAACAACGACAACAACAACATACCCAATTCCGCCAGGGCGAGGTATGTGGGAGGTAAGATGTAGACAGATTATACCCCTACCCCAGGATAAACCTAAAAGTAAAGAGACTGCTTCCAGGAAGACCTCCGGCTGGTGATTGCAGATACATACATATATATATATATATATATATATATATATATATATATATATATATATATATATATATATATATATATATATATATACATACATATATATACACACATACACACACACACACATATATATATATATATATATATATATATATATATATATATATATATATATATATATATATATATATATATATATATATATATATATACATATATATATATATATATATATATATATATATATATATATATATATATACATATATATATACACACACACACACACATATATATATATACAAAATGACAATATCACTGGTTTTTGCTTTTGTATTTTATCAATAGTTGGGATATTTTTTAATAAACTAGAATACTTGTGCAGAGAACTTTATCACTCAACTGTAACAGATGAGCATAGAATAAAATAAGAAACAATGACAGTAACGCAAATACACACTCGAACATGGAGTACCTACAAAGTTGTATTGCTAAATAACTTTCTACCATGGAAAATCTACTAGAAGCAGATAAAGATCTATATTATATACCTAGGGTACAACCTTTGAAAATAGACAGATAGTAACCACATGAAATATATCAAGGATGTAGAGAAGTTACCGGTATAGCACCCAGGCGTGAAGGAAAACATGATGCACACCAGAAACATGACAGCGTAGTCTAATGGATCCAGACCAAGTACAACAGGAAGAATTCGCCCATAAAATGCAGGTCTTTTCTTTGCAATTGCTGATATGCTGTTTAAGGCATAATAATGTCATTAATGAAGGTGTATGAAACTACATTAACTTAAGCAGCATTCCCAATGATATAAGGTACGAATAGTCTAGACTCTAGAGCATAAATTCTTGTAAAAGCCCATAACAATATGCATACGTGACAAACGTAAATATACCTCCTAATTATTATGATTACCACTTGACAGTTGGATAGCTATTTGAAGTTGTGACAATCAGATAAAAGTTGTTTTGATACGTTGATAACAGGAGTGTTCGGGATTGCTTATAGAGACTCCTTATTGCTTTATGAGATAAGCTAAACACTTTCAGTTTGCTGAGGGGTTGTTTGGTTTAGCTTATTTTAAAGAGCGTATGCTAAACAATTTATTAGATATGAGCGTAATGAACTTTTTTGATAAACAACTCCAAAATTGCTTATGCAAAAGCCTTCGATATGCGTTGTTACCCCATAAGCTGTTTGGATACTCAAATGTTGTTACTCTAAAGCAGCTCACCTAAACACCCTCCTATTCA
>JARVZY010007440.1:0-2500 GCA_030686995.1 Artemisia argyi | reverse complement strand
GTGTGTGTGTGTGTGTGTGTGTGTGTGTGTGTGTGTGTATGTTTATATATATGTATATATATGTATATATATATATATGTATATATATGTGTGTGTATATATATATATATATATATATATATATATATATATATATATATATATATATATATATCTACATTATATATAATAGGAGGCATTTGAAGAAAATGCCACCTCATTGCCCAGTCAATGCCCAGTAATTCATTATTAGCCATGTCATCACATGTAATTGTCATTAGCAGTAGGCCATGTCATCAGTAGTAATCGAATTTGATGCCACCTAAGCAATTTTTTGATTAAAATTCGTTTTTAATATTTAGGCTGAATATTTTGTTAAAAAAATTCAATATGTTGGATTCGAACCTTAAATTTGTAGATACACTAACAAGCAATCTTACCACTAGATCAACTTATTTTTTGAGTTATATCTTACAAAACCAAATATATAATGTTCAAGCAAAGCCATAAATATAATGCTATACATATCTTAGATTTCCAATATAGCCCGATTCATAACTTTGGCGTGTTAAGTTTCATCTATTCTTCCAAACCTTAATTTGTTTCCACAACCATCATTCATCATATTCAATCTCCAAACCCTAAAGTATATTAGTAATAGATTGTGTTGGATGCATGATATGTTTACCTTGCAACTTATTGATCAATTATGTCTAAACATGCATGCATATTGTATGCTTCAAAAGTTCTGATATAATCTGATATTGAATTATTTTTTCAGGTCTTCTTAGGTTAAGATATTGATGCCACCACTGTATCCTGGTCGATGACTCACTGCTTTTACTCAAAAGATTTGGATGATCCGCATAACACCAGGTGTAGGCAGATTTATTGGCAAAACTTATAACCTAAGGTATAGTTATAAACTAAAGATGATAATGACAACACCATATTTATCTGCTTATGGTTTACTTAATATTCACAACCATATTTTTTCATTACAGACAATTGGTGTCTGCATCTCCTGGAACTCAGTTGTTTGAATTTTTTGTCGTCAAAGAGAATGATGAAACGTACACGATGCAGGTAACTTACAGCTCATTATTTATCATGATTGAAAAGATGAATTTCTTGCCTCAAGCACTAATCTTCAGTCTATCTTGATTGGTAGTGTTTATGCAGCGAGCTAAATCAAGCAACTTGAAAGCTACATCTCCATCCAATTCTTCATCCACAAAAGGGACATTAGTACTGATATTGATAAACTAAACCATCTGTAATTGATATACAATTTAACGAGAATAAACCAGGTAAAAATGATGAGAAAAGTATAAATATTGGATTCGTTTCAGCCACTAGAAGGAAAATGTCGCTCCCAACAGGATCCCCCTGCTGGAATTAGTGGTGCTCCTTATGATAATAATATTATGCTTTGGAATGCGGTTATATTTGGGTAATGATTATGTGATCGTTTGGATTTTTGTTTGTTTTTGAGATGATTTGAGTTTGTTTACTGATTCCTTTATTTATTTTGCAGACCTGATGATACATAAATATAGTTAACATGTATGTATGACTCTTGGAACAATAGCCTTAAAGTAAAAGGAATCATATCTCGGCGTGCGATCATGGGTTTGATTGGTTTATTCATGGTATTTACATTGATATGGATCTCTTTATATATTTGATGAAGCTTTGAGATGAAACGAGTTATGTTTGTGTTGTACAACGATTGATCAATGTAACATAAGTTTCTTTTATTAATCTTAAGTTTATGTGTTAAAAGTATATAACTCTTATATGCTTATGTTTAAATCTATTTATATGTATGTTTGTAAGGCAAGTCATTTGAATCGTTAAGGTATCTACTCTGTCTGCTTTATAATTAAATGCTCTTTTTTTTTCCTTTTTGGTTCAGCTATGCCACAGGTTCAGGAACGAAGTTGTTCTTAAGCTATTTGGTCGACCAATGTTAAGAACATTCTAGGTAACTTTTAACTTCTTAAACCCGAAAGGCATGTTCCCCCTGTGACCCCATTTTTTATTTTATCTATTTGATATAAATAACAACCCAAACTGACTGATTTATGAGTATCTGGTTCAAAAGTGACACCATATATGCGTAATGACATTGTTTCATTTTCGTCCGGTGCAGCTTTACACGAGCGAAAAATCTCTGTCTGCTTATTTGCATATATTCATATTTTGACCAGGTTAGATAGTGAAAAGAAGAGGAATCCATATGATCTGATCTGGGAGGATATATGCTAAATTGCTAGGCGGGAAGGTACATTTAATCCTTTTGATTGTCCATTTATTCATTGCTTACTGATCCTTTTGATACTATATGTTCCAATTTATTTTTTTGGTGTGGTTGACTATTATGATGTATGATACTTTTCAAGTAATAAAGGGTTGTTTTGTATTATGATTTCCTATCCTCCGCTCTCCTCTCTGTCTGTTATTTAAATACCAAAATATGGACAAGAGCCGACTGTTGCAGCCAATCGGGACCCAACCA